>JAOBAY020080666.1:0-10874 GCA_025331085.2 Zoanthus sociatus
AGTTGTTTCACATAAAATAAATTCAATGTGTTTTACTTTATATTTTTAAAATCTGTAATCATATATAGTCATTTTTGTTATAAACATATTCTTTAAATAGATCTTTAAGTATACTATTTTGAACTTTTTAAAAAAACATTAATTAAAAACACATTTTAAATATAGTTTTTTTGTTTTTCAAAAAAATGAAATAAATTACTTATAGTTGCATATAATTTTAAATAGAAAGCACTTTTTTGAAAGTTTTATAAAACTGCATGAAAATAAGCATATAGCTTTAATTAAAAATAGTTTTCAAATGATTTAGAAACACAGTTAATTGTTTTTGCAAAAGTAACAGTTCTAGCATGAATTTCGGCAACCAAATAATGAACATACCTTCTTTCTCCTCTGAACTCTAACTTCACCCTCACATCATTCTGAAATACACAACAAGTGTTTTAATATATTTTAAAATATATGTTATTTTAAGTGTTACTATCACAGACTCTACTTTGAAAATTGTACCTAGCTCAGGTATAATCTTACAAGTTTCAATCAATCAAACCAATCAATCAACTTTATTTAAAGAGGATGACACTTAACAGATAAACTGATAAACTAGTGGTCTTCATATAAAAAACTAGTGGTCCTCATATAAAAGTTTGGTTTTCTAGAAAATTTTATCCTACACTTGTCAGTTGGATTCTATAGCCAACTTTGAAATTATTTGAAACATATGACATAATTCCATACTTTAAATTTCAGTAGACTAAAGAAAAAATTAACCATGGTCAAAATTTGATCAGCAACATAATAATTATATAATACATTATTAATAATATATATAATCAAAATGAATTTTGTAATTTAACTACAGTCCAATTGATGGGTCCAGTGCAAAAATAGCATAAAAGTGACTTTTGATGAAGTTCTCAACTCTCACTCATTTAATATCTCTTATTATTTCTTCACAAATTGTGGGAGAATTTAGCATTTCATACAAGTCACTCGTTTTTGCACTGGACAAAAATGACCTATTAAGTGAATTTTGATCAAGTTCTCATCTCTCAAGACATTATCTCTATTATCTCTTCTCAAGCCTTGGGAGAATTTAACATCTTATACAAAATCACTTCCATTGCTTTTGCACTAAAACATTTAAATTCCTACTGTATATTAAATAAATCACTTTGTGTGACTAGATAATTTGTAAGCTAAAACTACCTTTGGAGGTGGCATGATAAAGTTGAATGACTCCAGGGGCTGTCGCGCTTGATTCTCAACTGGGCTTACATACCCACTCTCCATATCAACATCATCACTTGTTTCATCTGAAAATTTATTTTTAATAATTATTAAACTATCAAAAAGAAATATAAAGCAAGTGACTCCTTTTATTTAATTTGTTTAAACAAAAATCCTAAACCATATCTTAGACCATGTTAAATCACAACGGACATTTCAGAACACTTGAGAAATTAAGAAAACACAAGTTACAGACGAGTGTTTTGTACATATTAATTTATCTTGTCTGTTCTAAAATGCTCTGAGGGTTTAATCACAGTCTAATACATAGCTCAGTCTTTTTCATTTGCTTTCTAATTAATCTTTACGCCTCAAAAAACAATAAAACATGTATTTTTATGTTTTATAAAGTACTCTATAAAACATGCCGTTTTTGTTCAATCAGATTGAAATGATCAATAATATTCAATCCACAGTTCATGTTTTGCAGAGATATTTTAGTTTGTTTAAAATGTTTCCAAATAAGATGATACAATAAATATTTATCAGATAAAAAAAATTTACAGACAGCCACTTACACAACTGAACCATAACATCCGAGGTTGAAAATTTAAAAAGCCTATAACATTAATTTCATTCTTTTATAAAGACATCCCTGAAAAAATAAAAACTTTTTGATTTGAACAAAATGTTCATAAATTTTTAGAATAAAAAAATTCACTCTTTTTTTCTCCTTCTACATGAGATGAGATCTAAAGAACTACATGTCAAAAACTTGAATTTTATATATTTTTATTTATGTCACCTTGGTAGGTCACAATCCTTGGAGGGTGGTGTGCCAGAATGGTGCCAATTATTCTCGACTTTAAAAATTTGTATTTAAAAATCTGCATTTTGATCAAATGAAAAATTAAAGTTTTTTGAGGATGTCCTTTTAAATAAAATCATGTGCTTTTATATAAATAAATTAAAAAATGTTATAGACACTTTAACAAACTTTAAATAAGTGGAGAGATTACGCTCTAAATAAGGCTGACTTTGGTAAGAAATATCAAGTATTAAGTAGAGTAGAGAGTCTACAACAGAATGTCCCAAACTTGAAGTCTGAAGCACATACAGATATAACTAGAATGCTGCTGAAAAAATAGCAAAGCAATTACGATTCATCAGCTGGAAACTTAAATTGCGTGCAATTTTATAACTGGTTTTTACTCCATTGTTATGCTTCATTTAATGAAAGGTTTAATAGTTTAAGCAGATCAACCATCTCATGTTTTTCAACAACAAATATGACACTTTTTGCAATATACAGTGCATGTCTTTCATAAAAAATCCTCTTAAACATAAAACCTTTTTGTTATGTTAGCTAAAAAAATCTTTAAAAACCAGGTTTTAAAAAAGCCACAAAAATGCAAAACAATCAGAAATCATTTAATTGATAATTGTTATGATATTAACAATTTTTCACACTAGGATAAGAAAACTGCTATCTGTGAAATGAAATTAATATGAACATTCATATGAAACTAAAGGCAGCTTGAAATCTGCCATAATTGATTCTGTTTATTTTATGATTTAGCTTTTGTTTTGAAAATAGTTCCTTCAAGAGTTCTGTAGTTGTATATAAATCAAATTAAGGTCATAAAATTGACAGCTTAGAGACTGAAATAAAAACGAAATTAAGCTTTGAAAACCAACAAACAAACTAACTTTTGATCAGCTCATACAGATTTTATAACCTTTCTTTCTGCGTCAAAAATTAAGCAAGTTCTTCTAAGCTTTTCTCATCATTGAAATAGTTTTTTTTCTCACATTGAGTTGAATATTCTAAAAGCTACTAAATACTCAAGTTAATTGTATCATCTTCTTAGTATGTACAGCAGGGTTCTTGCTAAAAAAATTGTCTGGAGGTTGGTGTTTCATTTGAGCCGGTTAAAAACAGCTAAAAAAACAGTTTGTTGCCCTTTCCCTAGTGATGGACAGCCAAATCCAGCCAGTGATTACCCCTTTCTCAGCTGGAAAATTTCACTGGCAGCCGGCGCTTAGCAACACCCCTGGTACAGTATATACAAAAAACTTGGTGAGCTACTAATAACTGAACAAATGAATATCTTAACATAAAGATTTAAAAATATATTGCATTATATGTTCACCCTGCAAGTGCAATTTTCTGATTCAGAAACAGTTAACTGTGGGTTTAATTTTACCATTTTGTAATTACTGTCTTACATACCATTTACAGAGGATGAAGACAAATGCACATCTTATCAAAAACCCAAGATGTTAAAGGATGAATGCTTGCCGGTTTAATGAAAGGTTAATATTTTAAGTATCACAGAGCTACTCAATCCAAGTGGCTTAAGTAACCAGTTATTTTAAGGAATTTCTACACAATCTATTTTGGGAAAAGAAATATATGTTTTCACTCCTAAAACACTTTGTAAAATAGATTCCAGTACATTGAGACCAACCAGATGCAGGGTTTTAAATAGTTCACCAAAATAACAAACCTGAGATACATGTGTTTGAATTTGTTGAAAAGACATAAAAAAAGGATTTTGTATTCTTTCGGCAAGTTTTTTTATTGTTATCAGCTCAGTTCATTACTTTCAGGGTTTGTTTAAAATGCCAAGTAATACCAAAGCCTTGTTATTCTTAGAAATCTAAAAAAGTGATATAGAATTCAGATAAACAGTACCAGCCAATCCCAGATTTAAAAGAACTATAATTCTTTGAACACCAAAAGAAAACAATGTTGTTGCTTCTTATTTTAACATCATTCAATAAAATTGTTATGTTGATAAAGTGTAAAATGTTTAGTCTCTGCAATATTTAAACTATTTTTTTTAGTATCAAAGCTTGACTTGAGAAATAAAGGTTATTAGAAAGCAAAAAAAGTAAGGCTTCTAGGATTTAATTGTCAGTCTTCTAAAAATTAGACAGACTACCTTGAAAACATCTTTGGCCCAAAGTCTGTGATTTTTACCAGCAAGGTTCAAATTAGCGATAGATCACCAGTCCACAAACTATTAAAAGTTATGGCAGATTAGTAAACTAGTCCGGATGTCTAGTAAAAATAACATTATTGTCTTCTATCATATGATACGAAAAGATATTAATTGTCTGTGCTCTCATTCCAAACAAGCCATTTCATTACAACTAATTTTATGTTCTTTTCTGTCTGCATGAAAGTGACTTTCTCTACAAATGTTTAAATTGAAAATCTGTTTCAACACTGATATCAACCATTTTTCACAGGCCTCAAGAAACAGACCGCTGACCTTTGTTAATGCCATCCATTGGAAGTTTCATATTTCGTAACAAGTTTTATAAAACGAAGTGTGTTTTATATTTAGTGAAAAGTTAATCATAAATAACAGCAAGGTCTATATTTGCTGCTGTAATTCTTATATATAGTTTCAAGTTCATTATTTATTTTTTGAAGTTTTAATTGACAAGTATTATATTATATATATGAAGTTTTATATAAGTTTCAATATGTTTTATATACAAGCAAGTAAGTTTTATTTGTGGTAGCAGTCAGTTTATAAATATAAGTGGCACATGTTTTATATATTTAACAAAAGTAATTTTGAACCAAACATTAACAGCACTCCATAGATAACTACTATTAGTCTGAATGTCTTGTGAAAAAAAAATTACAATTTCTATCACTGTACAACAAATAGCCATGTGGAGAAGGTCCAAAAAAGGATTAAGAAATTGTCAGTGCTAGCCAATAATTAAATAAATTTGAACTGACTTATTTATGTGAAAACTTTATACACATATCAACTCTTTTTGGAGTATATAATCAATCAAACCTGTTCTAGTAATGAAGATGATTCATAATCTTCACAACAGACTGTGTTACTTGTAATTTCTACTAAAGATAGATGAAATTATCTCTACAAATATTATAGTTTAGATTATGTATCCATTTTGGTTTATTTAAATTACCAAGACATTTTGAAAATATTTACATAAAAGTAACACAGCTTAAACAAACAAAAAACGGCAAAACACTGATTTCTTTACTGTTCATTTTGTGCCCCAGTTATGCTGCAATAACAAAACTACACTTCTTCCTTCATAAAACTTAATTGCTATAATTATTCTCTAATTTTAAAATGTAGTATTGTTTTGATCTCTACTTGACTTCCTTCTCAAAAGTTTGAAGTATTTCAACGAAAAATAAATGTTCATTCCGTGTTTCAAACCAATTGTCTTTTTAATTTTTACCTTGAGCAAGATATACACCAGAATTTGTGCTTGAACAAAACATCATCTCCAAACATTTGCAAGGGTAAATTTGAAAGGTGTTTTAATTTTTGTGGATGGTTAGTTATGGGTATATAGATTAGAATGAAAGTATAACTTAAAAGTTAATATAATTGTTACAGCTAATTTCATTTGCATAAACTAGTAATTCAACTATTAGTTGTTGTGCGGAACTAACCTGAAGTTAATGCGATCTTTAGTAGCACAACGAAAAATCTTACAGAAAATTTGGGTCATTTTACTTCTGCGAGAGAGTTTTACAGCTAGCGAGGCATTTGAATAACAAAGAAAGCCAGCTTTTTGTCTTTCATAAAATTCCTGATGTGCATCCAACTCATACTTGGAATAATTCTTCATACAAACTTATGAAGTTTTATTGAAGTGTAAAACAATGAAATTACGTTTACAATGGTCGTCTCGGACTGTGTGCTTAAACTCGTAAAATGCTGCAACTCAGACTGAATTGTACAATAAAATAAACGTGACGTGAACAGCGGACTAGTGCACTTGTTATGTGTCATGTAAATATTAAGCCATTTAAACACCTCACGAAACTTTCCTTTGAACAGAAATAAAGTTTTATCTCTAGCCTCTTAATGCCCTTTCAAAATTCACCTATTTTAACAGCGAATTAAATAAATAAGAAATGAATTGATTGTAATTATAACAGCCGAGAGTGTAGACGGCGCATTAATATTTCTTAGCTCGATATACTTCGCGCGAATTGTTATTGAATCGAAGGAAAACTATTCTCAAAACATTTGGTGATGAAAATTAAATTCTCAGAAACAGAATTGTGGCTGACTGACAGCAAATACGTTACGCTTGCAAGTGTGTTTCAAACTGATCTGAAAACTAAAAAGCTAGGAGCTTCACTAATCGAATTCAATGGCTTCCTAGCTAATATTTATATACCCAAACACTTATAAACTGAATTTTAAGTATTTCCATAAGTCTGGATCATTAACTTATCGTCTATTTTTACAACTTAATAAAACAGTAGTTCGGCAAAAAAAATTGGAAATGCACGAAGAGTGAAGCGGTATTCGGTTCGGTTTCGATGCATGATGAACAAGATTTCTGGAACTGAAACGGAATAAAGGGAAAACCTTACGATTGTAGGCTTCGATTCCGCTCACTTGACAAGATATACGCAATTCTCACGCCGATCAGTATAAAAAAATTATGTGACAAGTCGATTTGTCAACTACAAATAAAATCGAAAAGCCTCTTTCTTAAATGTTCTGAGGTTATTTGCTGTTTCCTAGCGAACAGTCTGCTCGCTGTTGACAAAATTAGAACAATCGAGCAAAACAGTATAGAATAATTTTTATCTAGATCTGTCGACTGAGTCAGAATCATGAACACGGAGAAATTGCGAGAATATCCTCGATTGTGACAAAAAAGGAACCCGTTTACTAAAAATATTTGAATTTCGCAAATCTTAGCTACATTCCACGGGTTTCCTCTAAAAACAAAACAGTGAGGGACTGCAGATTGAGACAGTTTAAATCTATCAAAAATACATTGTCTACATGTCCAAAGAAATCAAGTTCGATGTTTAGTAAAACCCCGACTACTATCAAGACAACGCAATACAATTAAACAGCACGTAATTTGTACGAGTGTAACTATTTTGGTCTAAAAATAAAAAATATCGACGATAAAAAACTAAAACTTGGGAAAAGGCATAACTTTTTAGAAAGATGAAAGAATATACTTTCAAGTGCACCGAACGCATGATTGAGTCAAAGAATTCCGCAGAGACAAAGCAAATGTATGTGACACAAATCCGGATGAATTATTGTTAAATGCTTGGAGAAAGCAACTTCTTATATCAAACTATTTACTACAAAAGCGCTTCTAAACAACAGTTAAGCAATACATACCCATTTTTGGTAAAATTCTGCACAGTTCCTGGAGAAAATAAAGAACAAGTGGCCGGTAAAATGTACCGAAGCTTGGCTATGGACGATGCAAAACTTGCACTACGCCAAAACGTGGGTCTTCTTCGATCAGCACATAACGATTTCAAATCGTAGATAACCTTGCAAAAGATAAGGTACTTATCCACAGGCGCCGTCCTTTCCGTTTCAAAATAAAGTTTCTTTTGAAATTCAGATGGAGTTTGATTTAGCACTCACTTTGCAGCTATCTTCACCTTGTTTCCGTATAAACCCGACAGAAATGTCAGCCAGTATTTTGCAAACTGTTTGCCGTACTCGAGCGTTTTTCAGCTAATAATAACATTTTTCAAGCATGTTTGAGTGTCTTCACCATTTCCAAACGATAGAATTTCTTTCTATCTCCAATGTGACCATTTTTGAGCATCGAATAAAAACGTAATGCTTTTGTCCCTTCACTTCCTTCAACATCCATATGAATCACCTTGCATTACCCATAGTCCCTCCCCCCCTAAAATGACACCTCAACCCAGTCCCTCCAAAAAAACTGTCTCATGGCAATGAATAAAAACATACATAATTTTTTTAAAACAAATAAAAAACTTCAGAACAAATCAAAGACCTCAACAAACGTACTTTTTGCGAAACATAAAAAATTTTTCGAAACATATTTAATTGGTTGCCGATAATGGAAAAAATATATTTGCTTCAGAAAGAAACCTTTTTCCTACCGGCGGCGTACGGCAAAAAAGAACATTACGACGAATAGGCTAAAGAAACAATATTGCCGGTTTCTCATCAGAATTTTTCCAGAAAGTAAATGAAGCATGCGGATTATTTTGATATTCAGAAGCATGTAACAAAGCAAATACTTTAGTAACCTTGTAAGACAGCAATAACAACTCTTATTTATAAAATATAAAATAATTAAAGCAGTATAGAAATTTTAAAATATCGACAACCCGGCCTGAGCAGTATAAGAGTATTGACAGTATTGGGAAGTTTGAAAATTATATTATTCTCGTAGTTTCTTGTTGTTAAAAAATAAAAAAAAGTTAATGTGGCGGCTTTTTAGCAATGCGGGCGCTGATGTGAAACGCAATTTTTTTATTTGCCGCCTTATTTACAATTATCAATAATGGTAATGGCTGAGAGGAGTCCATTTCAGTCTGTAATCATAAGAGTGATTAACAACATTAGACGACCGCGAAACGAGACTAGTCCGATTTGTCAATTACGAGTATGATTGCAGACTTAATTATATCCATTCTGAAATCAATGTTAATTCCTGCAATTTGATTGGTTCCTGACATCATGCATGGGTTTAGCATAAATTGCACTATTTTGAGTCTGTAATCGTACAGTTTTGATTAACCAATCACACAACAGAAAAAGCTAATACAGCCAATCAAAGTGCAGGAAAAAATCATGCAAACAGCGTGACTTGATCAGGAAAATTTTTTTTTGCAAATTATAGCTAAAACAAATTTGATGACATAGATTTAAATGATTTAGATTCTTTCTTGAATGATGACTCCTACCTTCTACAAGCAGAAGATGAGCTGTATTACTCTGATGGTGAACTTCCTTCCTTTACAATCAATTTACCGGACCTGAGAAAGTTTTAATTGCCTGTAATGTACAATATCCATTAAAAGTCGATATTTGTATTGTATTTGGTCGTTTCTTTGGCTTAAAAGAGATTTCAGAATGGATATAATTACTTGGTTATTGAACTGATTGGAGTGCAATTTTGGTCTATGAATCATACCTGTGACTTCAAATCGAACTCGCGCTGCGCGTTCGTTCAATTTTTAAATCACGCGTATGATTTCCGACCAAATCGCACTCCACTCAGTTCAATTACCATTATGAATTGGACGACACAAAGTCCTGTTACCGATTAATCATAATCATTACAATTTCCAAAAAAAATAAAAAAGTGCAATTTGAAACATTATAGCTTTTAATTGCAATTTTTCATTTATGGTAAGTACATTTCCTGTAGAGACGTCAGTGTCGGTAAAAACGGAAGATGGATAAAGAAATAGATGAATAAATAAATACTTTATTCATATTCGGATTTCTGGAGTAGCTGCAAAGCCTATGGTCCTGACCTTGGCACAGATCATATTTTGAAAGCTGTAATTGTCATTTCAGCATCAATTTTGTCGGTATATATTGGAAGAATCAAGCTCAAATTGGGCAAAGAGATAGACCAACATCTCATCAATCAACAACCGTCCCTATTTGAAGTAAGACTTTCAGTATTTTGGCATTAATTCTACTTCGAAGTGGAGCAGGTCGAGGCGTGCGTCTCTTATAACGGTCACCGGCTAAAAGAAACTTAGTAAAAAGATGCTTTAAATGTCCCAAGAAGGCGAAAAAATATACCACACACGACTCAATTAACATTTCGGCTAACTTTATTGAGATATTCAGAATGATATGTAATTTAGGCGGCATGCAATTTGCAGAATTTTATCGGCATAAGCCTAATAGTTCTGTTCGTTTTATGTAAACAATTTCAAATAATTTTTTTTAAAACCACGAACACATAGGGTGGTCTGCCTGTGGTTTAACACAAACACAATTAAAAACCCCAACTGATAGGAGGAAAACCAGTTTTCCTGTACAGTAACTTTCACAATTTTACTAACTGTATCAATTCTATGCGTTTTTAGCTATCCATCTTCTGTTTTTACCGATTTTATCGAGTTCTGCAGCCCGTTGCATCGAGCACTCTTAAGGCCAATTCAAGCGACAATTGCTCCATTCTAGAAAAGGCCCCTGGCTCTGCTTTGAAGCGTAAGTCGTCAGTTAATTTGCTATAGTAATTGTAACCTTTGTTGTGATTGGTGGATTTAGCTAAAAGGACTTCAAATCATTGGCTCAAGCCGAAACTGTCCGATTAAAGGCGTCCGATTACAGTCAAGTGTCCGATTACACTGTCTGATTACCATTTAGCAGATTAATTAGAACAAAATATAGCAGTTTATGCACTAATCAGATTTGGGGAAATTGTAAGGATTATGATTTAAAACTCTGAAAGTGTACGCTTACAAACAAGTACCATTTTCCGTTGAAGCTTGGAACGTGTTTTTGAAGACGTCTAGTTCGTAATTGATTAAATTGCGTACGTTAAAGTAACACTAACAATAATTCCTAACATCATTACAATCATATTTCTACAATCAATATTATATTATCTTCTGATGTTTTAAAATGTTGCCTTTTCATTGCTAAAAGAGGATTTGCATTCCAGTAATCATGTAACCTGGAAAAATTATTATCATTTCCTTTCTTCCTCCGCCATCTCTTCATTTTCTTCTTCTTCTTCCTCTTCTTCTTCTTCTTCTTCTTCTTCTTCTTCTTCTTCTTCTCGTCTTCTTCTTCTTCTTCTCCTTCTTCTTCTTCTTCTTCTTCTTCTTCTTCTTCTTCTTCTTCTTCTTCTTCTTCTTC
>JAOBAY020080676.1:0-10872 GCA_025331085.2 Zoanthus sociatus
GGAAACATCGGCAGTCTCGGGACCACAAAACATACTGTTTCCCTCGGTCACAGTCAATAAGTGTTAAATATTATATTGAACAGACAAACAATGATGTATTTAAATTTTCATACCTCCCTAGGACTATCAGAGAGTGGAATAACCTTCCTTCAGATATCATGTCTTCTACTACCATAGATATATGTCGAAAGAAATTAGGTTTCTTTCTGAGGGAAGATTAAATAATTCCTTGCATTATTGCATTATTTATATTTTAAATTTCTTTAATATTTTATATATTCTGTAGATTATATTTTTATAGATTATAATTCAGATTATATTTCTTTTTATGATACTTATACTATCATAAATTATTTATTTATATTTTATTGATGTTTTATATATCAGTTAGCGAGATAACTGTACTTTTGTAAGTATATAGTTTCTGCTGACTAAATAAATGTAGATGTAGATGTAATCTATGATTTTACACCAGTGTAAGGTTTAAAAATTATTTTGTTACAAATGATTGTAAGACGTCTGCTATTATAAGACCCCTGCAATAAATATTTGTATAATTTTTATATTAAACAAAAATTTTATGTTGCAGTTTCCTCAAACATGTTATTTGCTGAGTCAGGGTGAGTTCTTTCAAACATTACCTTTGTGGAAAATTTAAATGATTATCCAAAAGTAGATAGTTTTGGAATTGCTTATTTGGAAAATGACTCGTTAGGAGAGATGGGTTACTAATATTTAGTTTAGGTTTCTGGATTATCAATTGTGCGTCAATAATAATGCTGTTGTACAATTAAATTCTAACTTTGTATATTTGGTAAATGTACAGCATTTACTTTGTATCTCACACAGTTTTTTATTTCAGCTTTGGAAACGACGACAAAGATTCAAAAAGTGAGTATATCAACTTTTCCAGTTAAACTAAATACATTATAATCTGCATAAATAGTGTAAGATTGTTGGGAATTCTTAGCACCACTAAAAATAATGTTGACAATTGTAACATTGATAATACTACAACTACGATAATTTAAATACTTATTTCATGAAATTTAATGATGATATGAATAATATCAAAAATAGTAAAGTAATAACAATGATGATGATAATAATAATAATAATAATAATAATAATAATAATAATAATAATAATGATAACAAATTGATATTGGTGGCGGCAAGCAGAGTGGTCATTCTATTTCGATCAGGTGGCACAGGTGAAAAAAAGCGTTGGTAGTGTTTAGGAAATATCTTCAGCTGTGTAGGAAAGAGATAAAACTTTTGAAAATATTGAAGAAGCAATCATTTTTTGGTGCCAGTTATAAGAAATGAGAGGGACTGGGAGCGAAAGTGCAGGACGAATGGAAAATGTACAAAAACAAGAACAACAAGAATTTATTTCCAATTTAAGTGCTCTACATAATTGAAAATGAAGAAATTAAACTAATTTACAGTGTTTGGACACCCCAAATAACTGTACAAGCTAAACTAGTCGGGTGCCCATTTTATTTTGAAGTTATAGTGAATCGAGAAAGGAGGAAAAAAGGTCAGATTTATTGATATCAAAATAAGATAAAACTATTATACTTAAAGTGCATGATTAGAAAAAAAGTCAAATAGGTTGTTAACTATCAAAATTATAGGAAATGAAATATTGAGCTTTGAGTTCCCGTTTGAAACCACGATAACTCAGGTTTTTGAGCGATTCATCAATATCATTCCAAACTTTTGGACCAAGAAATCGAATATTGAATTTTCCATGATTTATTCTAACTTTTGGGAACTCAAAGGATAACTTCCATGCAAGGTGTGTGTTATAAGCATGTCTTATTGTTGACTGCGGTAAAGAATTGAAGGCATTTGGAATATTTGACATCCAACATGTGACGTGCAAAGTGATTATATCTTGCAATTTCAAAAGTGTGAGTTTCGCAAAGAGAGGTAATAATACAAATAGCTCTTTTCTGTAAAATTTCATAGGTTTAATATTTCTAGTATAATTGCTACCTTTTACTGCCGTATGTGAGAAAGAGGTAAATAAAAGTATTGTAGAGCTGAGTTAAAATCCGAGAGCTTACAGAATTCCTGATTTTACAAATAATGCCGATACGTCTTGACAGTTTTTTGGATACGTTTAGTGTGTATTCTTTCCAATTTAAGTGTGAGTCTGTCAGAGCTCTTTGGTACTTAATAGATTTTGTTTGGGTAATTTGTTTATCGCATCTGGCAATAATTGATTTTGGGTTAGTTGCCCTCCTATCGGGATTTGGCTTTCCAAGTAGATGAACTCTTTGAAATTTCATACTGCGAGACAGAAATATTTTTAGTTCTTTATCTAAAAAATCTTTTCATACGAACTCCATCGATTCCTTATTGGCTTCAGTGAACTCCATTTCTGGGATTCCATAAAACACCAAAGTTTCTCTTCTCTGATAGACCTCCAGCTTTTTCTCGATATTTTGGATTACGGTTTTCGTTTTCTCGTCTTCTTCCTTTTGCTTCTTTCCTGCTTCTTCATTTTCTTTTTCCATAAGCACGTGGCCATCTTTAATATCACCCGTCTTTATGTTTACTCTTTTCAGCTCTTGATCTAGCCTGCTAACTTTCTTTTTAAAACCTTCCGTCATATCTTGCATGGTTTTGTTTATACTAATAATTTTCAGTTCAATATCAAGTAGCTTCGCTAGCTTGACTGCAATATCCTATTGAGTTTTTCAGTGACTCCTTGCGCCATTATCAAAGGCGAATCCACAATATAGTCTTCCTCCACTGACTCAGTGCTTTTATCCAACTTCAACTTTAGGTTTTCTGGAGATCCCGTGTAGAATCAGTGTCTGAATGTCCACTGGATTTTCTTTTGAGAAATCTTATGATATTTCCTCCACATTTCTCCATTTATATCACTTAACGGTTGCGAGTTCTTAAGCACACCCTCAATGGTTCATAGCTCGACCCAGTTGCCTGTATAATTTGAGGTATTATGAAATAGCTACTCAACATGTTAACATAGTCTTGTGATACTTGGCATGTATTAAAATCGCCCATTAATACACAGAGTTTCTTTTCCGTGAGGCGCTATCCATAACTAAAGAGAGATGCTCATTAAGAATGCTCTGTTTTTCCTTTGGGATGTCTATAAATCACACCATATAATATATTTTTTGAAGAGCTGCAACTAATTTCTAACCAGAGAGATTCATATTCTTCAATGAGCTCAGATAAATCATCTCTAATGTGATATTGTAGGCCATGCTTCACATAAAAGCCTACTTCACCTGCATTACTAAGAGTTGGCTGCGAGATGAAATAATACCCAAAAAGATCCGTGTTTCTTATCTGGCCAACGTCGTGTAAAATTTTGATTTCTGATAAGCCAATAATACTGAAAGGGAGTGCTGGATCCTTGAGCAGCTTATTTAGATCATCATAATTGGCTGGCAGTTTTCGTATATTACAATGAAACACAGAGAAATTTTTTTTGATAAGATTCACTGTCGTTAATTTTATGCTTAAAAAGTTGAGGAATGTGATATCCAAAATTTACTTTGTCTATTATGTTTCTCTCATCAGAACTGTTTAAATGAGGAATACTATCTAGTTTCGATAGCATATCGAAACGAGGTAGATTTCCTAGTCGGTTTTGTCCATGGATGTTTGGAGTCATTTCTGTTGAATACTATCTATAATTACTAGTAGTTAGTATGCATTATACAGGCTTGATATATCAGATCTTGTGCAATAACACCCATGAACAATGGATTATAGTCAAGTATTGTTCTAAATCCAAAAATGCAAATAACATAAAAACGCCTGTCGGCAAGCCCACCAACCATGTTTTATCAATCAATTTTTCATTTATCTTCATTTTTCAGAATCTCTCTTATTGTTTTGGATGTAGTATTTGGATCCTATGATTTAAGTAGCTAAACAGTGAGAACGTTTTTTTGATTGCATTTTTAAATTGAAACCACATATTTTTACCCTTCTTATCAAATTTTAAACATAATAAAAATTCAATTTGTTTGATTTATTTTGAGCACTTCAAATAACAGTTTAGGCTATTGAACGAATGAAGTTGCAAACAGCATAATTTAAACATTGTCCGAACCCGGATCCAGGTACACCATTAGCTATAGCGTTACATTATGCTTTCAACGCAACGACTGTATATGTATTAAAATTTAGTTATATACCATTTTTGTTTTAACGCTGAAGTTTTGGTGCTATTCTTTGTATTCATTCAACTGTGATAGTTTCGTTTCATGAACAATTTTTTACAGTAATTTTTATCTTCAGGTATGCGAGAGCCAGGGTTGATAGCCCCTTCCCCAACGACCTTTTCACGATCCACTTCTTGTGGTCTATATAAAAATCACAAGTATATGATTTTACGAGCGCGAACACGTCATGATGATATTCAATCTTAAATATTGATCACTGCTGCAGTTGAGAAAATACGCTTTCGGCAATCATAAATTTCATTTCCTTTGTAGTCCCCAATTCTTTCTTACTTCAAAGTACGTTCTGGCGTTCCTGAATCGTTAGATGGACTGAAAGAAAGTAAGAAAGCTCCACTTTCCTTATAATTTACCCATATTTAGTGTCGTTGACTTGCTTGTTTTTGATCTTTGCAAGTAGCCTCCGGCTGGCATTTGTTTGTTAGACATGTTTGCTCATACACGCCAGCAACCTTTGTCAGTTGTTGTTGTTGGTCCGCCATCTTGAGACTACATTTGTTCGTCGTTTTAGAAATGTATTATTTCGTTTCCGTTTTCGGCTTATTTACTGGCGCTTTCTTGGTGACATACAACACAGCTCACTAATAGGTCGGTGGCAAGGTCGGTTACAACGCTGACTACCCGTCTACGAGGCTGGTTGTCTTGGCTTATAATACGTTTCAACCATTAGAAGCATTAGAAGAGATTAACATCCCGACCTTGTGATTTTGGAAAAGTATGTTAGGAATAGAAAATACTTAAATATGATTTTCTAACTTTCTTTCAATAATTTTTGTCGGGTTTATTGTACTCGCTAACATCGCTACGAGTCGCATTATCTGTGTTTACGTTTTTTCTGGTACACGGGATAGTTTAAAGTTGAACTTAAACGCTACGATAAGTTATATATCAAGTTTAATACCACTACAATGACTTGTATGTAAAGAAAAAGATGAAGACATTATTTTGCTTCTTCCTGGGGATATTCCTGAAAGCGAATTGGATTTATCTCGCTTTTCAACATATTGCATCGATGATAATAATAATAATAATGGAAACTTTATTTTCTTATCGATACAGTTGTAAATCTCACTACGTATAGGCAATAAACAACTGGCTACTTGAATTGTTACATGAGTAATATAGTATCAATGTTTATTTACATGGAATAAAAATAATAATAATAAAATCAAATAAAAATAATAAAAAGAAGAATAAAAAGTTAGAATTTTAGTAATAATAAAAATAATAATAATAATAATAATAATAAAGACTATATTTAGGTGTCAAGTGTTTGAGCTGGCCAAGTCACCACTCTAAGGTGGACGGAGACCTTTCACATGAGAGACACACACGCATAATCCTCGTCTAACCCCCCGCCTAATGCCCGGGGTTGGGATGGGCTGCTGGGGTTTACATTATCTGGTGCATGAACTTAAACAGAAACATTAACAACAGCACTAAGCAACAACAACTATAAAATCGATGCAATTCTAATAGATTGCTATTATGTTATTTAACTTTTTACCTCTATTTTCTTTGCACAGATGCAACATCTGCTGTAACTTTTTTCTGTTTCCATTAGCTGAAGATGATTCTGCTCAACTCGTTTAGGTTTCTTGCTAATCAATGGTCCATACACAATAGGCATGTGGATTGGAGGTCGTAGTTTGGGGTCAAACTCAATTTTGTGCTCCTGCTTCAACCACCGTACTGTTAATGGGAGCCTGTTCCACGGACCGACTCGCAGCATTTGTGAGGCAACTCTAAAACGGAATTCAAAGGCACTCTCTTTTGACTTTTTTCTCTCCACATGTCTTAATCGCCGTGATTTTTCAGGGTTTTGCCAAGCCCACTCAAACTGGAGAATAATAATTACAACACACAGTTAAACAATTACAATTTAATTTTTTCCTTAAGTGATATTTAAAATTATAAAATTAATATAATTACAGCATCAACAAAAGAATAATACAAACTGTTAGTAGTTAATCTGTTTAATTTATAAGTCTTTGAATGAGACCTAATTAAATTTTGAGAAAATTACAACTTTTGGTAAAATTTTAGTCAATTATCCCTTGCTCAGAAAGCTAAGGCACTGTAACAGCTGTAATTTAGGACCTAAAAAGCTAATTATAAAAGCTAAATCTTTTATGAGCCTAGTGGCCCATGGAGCCGGCGCTTATCTCCGGTTTCTGTAGTGTTAAGCGAATAGCAAAGATCTTACCAACTACGCCAACCACGTCCGTCCAATTTAGGACCTAGTCCAAAGTAATTTTATAATTTACTCTGCTCTCTTATTAGCCATCTTACAGGACAAAACTACTCTCTAGTATCCTCAAATTTTAATACCAAACTGACGGAGCCCTTACTTGCAAGGCCGAGATATCTGTTGGAAATCCATGGATCATCAACACCATTTCCCTAGGGGAGAACTGATGTAAAATTAGAATAGATTTGAAGCTTTTTAATATAATTTCATAAAAAATAAACTAATACAGTAGTTAATCAAAACAGTCTTCCATCCTGGTCCAAAAAAGAACATTAACAAGGAAATCAAAAGATTAATAGGGAAAAAAATGTGAGTCTGCTGCCAAAAGACTTTGCCATTTAAAGTTACTATTATACTTCAAATGTGAGAAGATGCTTGTTTTCAAATTTCCAGTTCCCTAAATGTCAGCTTGCATGCCAGGTACTGTACAATTTTAATTGATTTTAATTGAATATAGCTAATTAGGCTGTGCTCGGGGAATTCCTGTATGCTAATTTTGTATGTAATTTTTTTTGTCAGTAAATAGATTCGATTAACCATGAGCTCGAACTGGCACATGGCGAATGTTTGGACTGTGAAACTAACCATAGCTACTATTTTCATGACAGTTTCATGGTTATTGTCAATTGTGAAATCACTTTGAAATGTTAATAAATTAGGTTGTGTAAACTAGTACTCTGAATATTTAATTACTTAATTACTTTTTAAATGGTTTTCATTTGCTGAAGAAGCCATTAAATGCCAAACATTTACACCAAAAAACCTTTTTCTTTTATTCAATTGTTGATATTTTTATTGACTAACGTTACATCTTTTATCAAGCATGTTTTTATCAAATTCTAATTCAAATTTATTTTGATAATTGTTGTTATCAGCATGCATAACCCTGGACCATTCTAGGTTTTGAGGTTTTCGTTGGGGAAAAGGGCATCCAATGCAAGGTCATATTTTCCGCTGGATCATCCCCTGAGTAGGATTTTCATTTCGCTGATGCATCATTTGAATAATAAATTTGTATACCTTTTCTGTTTTTAACAAAAAAGGCAGTTTGAGATTAGGCCACTTAAAAAAAATCCCAGTTTATCATCAGTGCGTACACTGATTTTTGTCAGTGCATTGACTTTTTTTTAATAAAAAAATATATGACAAAAAAGTCGCGGAAATATTTTTCAGGTTGCATAACAATTAATAGAGTGACAAACCATTCGGCCAACAGCATATTACGACACTTAATTCCCTTTTCTATGCATTTGAGTGCCCTCCCTCACTGAATTTTGAGAAAATTTTGATGATAAACCGGGATTTTTTTAAAGTGGCCTTAAATACAGTTTTTAATTATAAACAAACTTAATTTGAATGTTTTTTTAAGTTGTATTTTGAGGAAGGGCATCCATACTCAAGTTGCAACCATTAACTTCAACTCAATTTTATTCTCTGTTATGCATCTATCATTGGCCATCCCCTTGGGGGAGAGATACCTTGGGCAAGGGTGGAGACTTTAACACGACCCTCTGTAAACTAGCACATTTCACCCTCCCACCGGGGGAGTCAGCTCCATAAAAGTCCCCTCCCCTTGAGCTAAAATAGATATTTTAAGCGTTCTATCAAAACTACAGATAACAACACTAGCTCGTTCAGCAAATTTAATCTTATTCAGTCAAATTTAAAGCAAACAAAGAAATGAACTAAAATCCAGAGCAGGGCTCATCTAGCAGATTTCTAAGGCTAAGAGGAAACAACAACTAGAACCAGACAGCAGCAAAATATAACTTGTACATGTCTGGGGTTAATTTTTCTCTAGATACAGACTCATTTAGCCAGCAGAATCAGCAGCTACTCTCAGCCCAGGCTACCCATCCATGTTCACTTGGCCAAGTCAACTTGTTGTTTTAACAAAGAAGTTGAATTTCATGTATGAAAACTGCCCGAAAACAGCCACGTTTCATCAGTCTAGTTGAAATGTCTGCTAGTATTGGAATCATTGTATATCGGCATATGTAAACTACACTTTTATCTAGAAATCTTATTATTGGTGAGATATTAATTACAAGCAAAGTCCCCTGTATTTCCCGTGGTTCTGAGTTCAGCAATGTGGCAAATCAATCCCCCTCATTTTGCCCGATCCAAGGGAATTTTCCTTGGTAACCCCCCTCATAAATCCCCACATTTACCAGTGGTTGTTCGAGGTCCCCTCCCCCTCCCTTCAGCGGATGGCCAATGATAGATGCATTATTTGCATGGCAAAATGATACACGACATAAATAAACACAATCAACCTATGTATGAGTTAAAAAAGATAAAATAAACCTGTATATTCCCATTAATGTTAAAAATAGCAAATGTTTTCCATCAATATGATCATTGTCAGGCTGATGATTCATATTGATCGAGAACATTTGTTTTTTTAACATCACGAGAAATACTACCTAATTTATCCTTTTTACTAATATTGGCGAAGATGACTTATATATAAAAGTTAATTCTAAAATAAATATTTCTTAACTTTTTAGAACCAGTAAGTTTGAGATTTAACGTCAAATCTGGATGACCATGGATGCCCCTTCCTTAACTAGAAATATGTATTCCAATAAATTAACAAAAATATTTCAGGAATTATTTCCGCACTGGGAGTTATTAATTTCTGTTGGGTTAGGTTTAGGACTATGTATAAATAGAAAAGGCGACATTTTAATGCATACTTGTTTGGCTTTGCATGAGTCTATCAAAAACAAAGTACGCACTAAAACGGAAGTTTGACCTCTTAGAAAATATTACAACATACCACGGCCCGCGACCACTAGTTCGCCAAGCACCACCTTTATGAGCACCTGCATTATGTTGTTTGATTCTTCGATTAGGATCTACTGTAAAACCGATGTATGTTCTTCCCTTGTACCGAGGATTTAAGCACAGCAGAAGATAGCAACCGTAAAAATCAGATCCTGTCTCGTTCAGTCTTGAACCTTGTTCCATCAATGACCTAAGGTAACAGTCTTTTACGAAAGCAGGCCTTTACTTCCAGAAAAAAAATCCGAAAATCTGTCACTTAGAAGAACAACGACAAATCTTCCGCCATTTTTTGTTTTGTACCCAGTCCACCTCGACTCTCAGTACAGGGTAGGTGCATCCTGTGGTCGGTCCACAGGTAGCTCAAGCTCCCGTCACAAACGAATACTATATTGATTTTATAAGAATTTACTTTTTAAAAAAAAAGAATATTGAGGCTGAAATTTGCCAAATTTTAAGGATATTTTTAGAATAAATACGGGGCTCAGATTTTGGTAAGTTTATAATTTTGCATTTTTGAAAAAAAAAAAAACATTACTGTTTACATAAATTGCAATTGCACTCTAATCCCAAATCTATTTTAATACCTTCGACGCTCTTCGATAAAACTTTAATACAAAAGTCTATTTATAAAATTCTCAATTACAAAAAAATCCTTGATAGATTTCGAGGGATAATTTCCGTACTGGGGTGTACTTATTTATGCATGCAGTTTCATTGTGTATATTGCTGTAGAAGTTAGGGTCCAGGAAAGAGCTAGTTTTTAAGATTAAACAATAGTACAACCCAATACGGAAATTTTACCGATTTCGAATGTGAACAATTCGGAAAAAGTTCATTTGTACGGCTATCGTTTAAGTTTTTTGTCGATTAAGATTTACCTAAACGTGTAGCTGTAAGCAAAAATAATAATCTATCATGTTTTAAAGATAGTTACAATTGAGTCTCATTTTATATAACTCGCAATACGCGAGTTTCCTTAACTGTTAGAGATTTTTTTCTTTTGGGATAAAGATACTTTTGTCCGCTCTATAGTGTCCTTATCACTGAAGTATTTTCTGGAGACCGTAAGTTAGTGTTATGGCGTGACCTAACAAAGTATCCTTCATAAAGAGATTGTTCGTCTTTTTATAGAAGGAAGCCTCTATTTCATGTTATCGCAAGCCAGTTAAAGTCGCAGAGGCCTGTGGGTACTGTCGGGCTAAAGGGCGACATCCCGCGAGAGACCCGTAGCTCGATGCCATCGTGATCGGACATAATGAAATTGTAAAAAAAAAAAAAAAACTGTAACTATTTCAACCAGCTAGAACGCAAACTCGGCTCTTTTTTTAATCGGCTACTTTATTTAGTCAATTGTTAACAAAATAGAAATGCCTTGAACGCACTTGTCTAATCTTTGATTACTACTAATTAAAAATATTCCTTCGATATTTCAGGAGTACAACAGCTATACTTGGTTTAACTAACGATATAACTGACATCTATATTCTGCAAAACAGTAAAATAAATCTCAATTTCTTCTCCCATTGTGGGGGGGGGGGGGGGCCCCCAAGACCACAAAAAAAAAAAAAAAAAAACAAGCGGGGGGTGTGTAAAAAAA
>JAOBAY020080687.1:0-10871 GCA_025331085.2 Zoanthus sociatus
GTTGCCTACAAAGGAGGAACTTTTGAAAAAGACTTGTTAGATCATTTAAACATTCCACACTGGAACATAGAAGAGGCAGGATGTCCTAAATTTGAAAAAATAGCTCGTTTAGGAACTGTACCCTCTTGTGGGCAACATAAAGACTTTACTCATCATCATTGTCCTAGGGTTGAATGTTACCATTTTGTACAGTGGCTACGTCAGCACATCCTAAATGTGCCGTACGATACTCATTACATTAACTGGCACCGTCTCTCTCACTTTATGTAAACTTGGCATGAATAAAGAATCCTTTTTTCTTACAAATTTTTTGTCCCTCGTTCATTTTCCAGATTGCCCTTTTTGCAAACAGCCCTAGAAGTAAATGGGATCCCCGAAGTTGCTGTTATGACCATGAAGTCAGTCACATGCATTACAAACATGTTGGATATCCTCGTCATTATCCTCGATATCTCCCTGAAATCCTCTTTTGTTCTCCTGATGGAGGCCCCGACAATCGTGACCCCTATCGCACTCACCCTTTTTCTTACGACAGACCCTTCTAATACTCAAACTAATTTTTTTTCAGGTGGCTTTTTCACTCTTCACAGGTTGCAGTGCTGGTTTGGCCCCTTGTGCCTGCATCAATCACAACAGCCCCGACAAGTTGTTTCATCTTCACTATGACAATCTGAAACCCAATTTCTTTTTTCACCGGTGGCTTGGTTATCGTTCTCGTTGCTATCCCACTCAACATTTAGTTGATCACGACGGAACTCCAGCACTACTGTATTCAAATCCTTTTTTATAATTTTTCTTTTCAGATCCTGAATCGGACAGCCCAAAAGTGTCTAGAATTACGCGAAAGATACATAAACCCAGAAACCCCCGACCATCATCGCTACACCGGTCATTGCCTGTGTGGTCCCTGCAAATGGTGTTCAATAAACCGTAATCTTCAATTTCTCACACAAGCATCACCCTACAAAGCCGACTACAAATTCGACTTCAATCAGGGTCGCGTCTGTGTGAAATATCTTTACAAAAAGACTGTCAAAAAACACATGGTCCAATGGATAACCCGTTCCATTCCTCTCCCTAGAGATCATTTCGAACTAAATGTTCGACCCCACAGCCCTACCCTTTGGCATCACTTGATATATGAATATTGGCCTCCAGCCTAACTTTCTTTTTTCTCTTCCTCTTTTCTATCCCTACAGATCACCTACGATTTCACAGACCGCTATTTGGAACGTCATGAAACCAACACGAAAACATGGTGCCGCAACGAGACCAAGAACAAATTCCACAGAATTTACCACACTCACTACATTCATTTAGAAACTCACGTTCCTCCTTTTCATTTTTACCAAGAGAACGGCAAACTAAGACGTTGTTTTCCTGCCAAGGAATACGAATATCAATCATAACTTTCATTTTCTTCTTCTTTTTTCCTTGCAGATCACCCATGATTTCACAAACCGCCATGCAACATCGTGCCGCAACGTCCAAAAATCGTGCCCCAACAAGATCAGAAAAAACTTCGGCGAAGTTCATCACACTCATTATAATCACTTATACACTCCCCTTCATTTTCACATAGACACCAACAGAAAACTAAAACGGTGCCGTCCTTACAAGAGATACGAACATTCATAATTTTCATTTTTTTCCATTTCAGATCACCATCAACAATCAAAAACTGGCCTGGTTTCAATACCCAAATGTATGGTGCAAAACCCTCTACAGAGCAGATGTCTATCATACCCATTACACTCATGTTATTCCCCGTATCCTCTTTTTCAGTATACTGGGTGTCCGCAACGAAAAAAGAATTCGTCCTCGTTTGATTCTTGAAAGGATTGAAGAAGCTCATTCTTCCCTTATTGTTCCCGATCATCATCTTGATCTTTTAAATCTCCCCTCACCACCTTCACCACCTTCACCACCTTCACCCCTTCCTTCTGGACCTTCCCCTCTCAAAGTTTGCCTCTTTGCTTTAGGACTCTTTTTGGGATATGTAGCACTAGGCACAAGCGTTTATTTCATTTTCTAAGGCAAGTCGTTCATGATTTTTTTCATTACAGATCATTACCTCCAGGAATGTTCGACACACCTGTCATCATCGTCAATTATGGTGCACTACTACCTTCAAATATCCTGTTCCCCAACCTTATTGTCACCTTCATTACACCCATTTATTTCCCTGTGGTTTTTCAGTAACAACAGGCGATAGGCTTCAACCACGCAAAGTATGTCCAATCATTTCAAAACCCGAAGTCTCAATACTTCCGAACTTCATCACTCTCACTCTAAATTAATTTTCTTTTTTTTTTGCATCAACCCTTTTTTCATGATTTCCCAGATAATGACAGAAACATCAGAAGATGCCTGGTGGGATTGTAGGATGCACCTGCACCAAGTCATTTCCGATTTTGGCTTCCGCCGCATGGTCTCGTGCATGATGCACTTCAACAAGCTGCGTATAGATCCCCGCTACTGCCTCTGCAAGAATTTCTCCTACACCTATCGGACCAATTGGACAAGGGTGGATCACATTATGACAATAGAACTTTATTTTAATAATAACGTAAGGCATGATATAACTATAATAAAAGAAATATCAACCAATGCTTTTGAAGTATTCACAAACGACCATAACAATTGGTTTAACATGTACAGACTATTACAACAAGAAGATTAATCATTAAAATGTTTTTTCAAAAGAAAATGTTTGTGTGTCTCTTCATTTCAATAAAAAATCCCACATCACTTCCAATATGCCATCTGCTTCTTCCAGATCTTTAAACTTGGGTTTTTCTGGGTGGCTTTCCTCATACTTTAACAGCTTACGATAGAGAAAACACAATCTGTCCATCATCATTTCAATATCCATACACTCGCAATAATCACACCACCATCGTAGTTCATCATACACAGCCATACGTTCTTCATCATCCTCATGTTTCAACCATGCAAGCCAAAAATATTCAATGTCCAAGCTCGCTCTCTTGTCCCACTTTCTCATTATGTCCAGCATACGATGGGGCGTCGAGTTCTTCGTACTCGCAGTTGTCAATGGCCCAGTGCCAACTCCAATAAGGGTCTTGCTCTCCGTTGCCATAGCACCACTTTCTTTTTGTTCGTTCCTCTTCTAAGAGTTCAGCCAAACTGATAATAGCTTCAAAAATCTTGTTCCTTTTATCATCATACTCGCCCACTTTTATGTACCAGTCTCTATCGGTCATAATTCGTCTCAAATCATCCAATGTAGCCTCATGTTCCATACGTGCCAACAATTCATCCACATACGTCATCAGATACCGAATCGGTCTGCTGCTCATTTTCTGCAACCTCCTCTTTCTTTTCTGTTACTTCCCTCAAAAGGCCCAAAAATCCTGCAAGTCCCGCCAACTCTTTGTTCAAGATATACAGTCGAACAGACCTTGCATCATCCCGTTCTTTCACCAATCGAACAAAATCGCCGAGTGACTCAAACACTTTTTTCCTTGCATCTTTATACTCCTCATCCTTAGCATCCTTATATGGTGACGTACTCACAAGATCATCACACGTGATTGACTTAAGCACGCGACGAAAATCATCTTCATCCGCTTCACTCCTTCCTCTCCACCCTTCCTCCTCCATCTTCTTTCCTTCCTCCTCCCCACCCCTTCCTCCCTATCCCGCTTTCTATTTTTCATTCTTTTCTCCTCTCCACCCCTTATTCCCCCATCTCCCTCTCCCCTTCACTTTTTCCTCCTCTCCAGTCTCCACCCCTTCTTTCCTTATCCCTTTCACTCATTCATTACTTTCTTCCTTACATCTCTTCCTCTTCTACATTATTTCCTGCCTAAAATCTTTCCTCCCACCCGTTCCTCACCTCAATTTTCTTTTCCATTTCCTATCAGTCTCCCCATAACCACCCATCGGTACAAGTACCAACGGAACTCCTCAAAACCCGTTCGTTTAGATACCTTTCGAAGAGCTGATCCTGACACGATAAATCATTCATGAGGTTGTTCCATTGGTGTCCGAAACCCTCGCTGTCGCAATAATAGCATCTCAGCTTCAAAGTCAAGTATGGCTCTAAATAAAAAGAAAAAGATGTCTTCATCTTAGAACAAAGATTCTAAGCTCTTTGAACTTTGACCTTTGGCAGTTACCAATCCCGTAATTTTTACGATATCGGTGCAAATGTTACGGGTACAAACGCCGAGGAATTATTTTTTTAGTTACCTGAAATAAACTGCTTTCATAATCTCAACATGTCATCGCGTGTTACCGTGGTTCAATGAAGCCCAATGAAGCTCAGTAAAAATAGTAGAAGAGATTTTTTCATTCCTACTTAACAATTAGACCTCGAGGACGAATGGAGTACGAGTCAATATCTCATGAGGCCGTAGGCCAAATGGGCTATTTAAACTCGTAGTCCATGAGGCCGAAAGGTCTAATTGTTTTAGTTAATTGTTCTAGTATAAACCTTCTAATCGGTAACTGTCAGTGAAAGTGGTGGATATTTCCACTATTCACTTCCACCTCGGTGAATAATTGTTAATTATAGCAGCTCCAACTGTTCTCATTGTTTTTAACATTTTAGTTATCTAAGTTTCGTTATTTTTATACAATTAATTGTGATAAACGTTTATTTCATTGCCTTAAGTCTGATCATTAAAGTTGGTTTGTGAAATCACCATTTTGGTTGTAATATTTAGAAAAAAAAACAAGATAACAATCCCTCCATGTCGAAATCTATTGCTATACAGTTATGCTCTGGTGACCAGATAAAGAATAGGAATTGCATGGAGTCATTAGAGTATAACTGGGGTAATATTTCGCCGACAATTTGCACCAGCATACTTATTTTTAGCTCGGAGGATCTCAACAAAATCCCATAATTCATAAATTCACAAATTTTAATTTTTGTGATTTCGACACTCTATAGGCGAATCTTTGTTGATGTTATTGTTTACATTCTACTTCATTAGAATACAACCCTAGGTAGCTAACGAACAAAGATAAATAAGATTTAAGTCTAAAACTTGAGAAAGCTTGTCGAACTAACAAAGAGGTGAAAATTTTGACGCTATTCAAGCAGTTTCTAAAGAGATAGTGGCGGTTCCAAAATACTCAAAACAGCTGAGTGGCAAAACCGTTAATGAGCCATACATTCTCTGTAAAATCTTCATTAGATCACAGGAACACTCTTTAGCATATCGCTCTCATATTTTCATAAGATGTTTATTTTACAGAACACCCTCAATATACACTGCTTCAGTTTTTGTAACCTCATTAGAAACTGGCGCACATATGCTAATGAAGGGAAACTGTAAACAAAGATCCGTCTTAGAGGCGGACCATTTGAGTTTTGTAGTAGGCAATCTAGTCCATGCAAAAATAATTTTTGCATTGGTGGGCACAAGCAGAACAATTCTTTCACTTAAGAGTGCAGCGCAGGATATATTTCCGGACAGGATGCTTTTTGTGCATTTTTTTTTTTTTGCAGGAACTTTTTTTCTCAGTTTTACGCTACACACAGCTAGCCAGGAATTTTTTTTTCTAGAATCTACCATGTCCCTAGCCTCCTTCAAAGTTAAATGGCTCGTGGCTAATACTGAAATTACCTTCTCCTCTCTGGTCGTGCACGATAGCGGATGTTTCAGAGGCCTGGAGTTTGCTGTATCGTTTATAATGTAACATTTTGTACACCGCTGTCACCATAAACACTGCAAGGAAAATAACAAGCACTCGACAATAGTGAAAGTCGTAATAACGACTTTTTTAGCTGTCAAGTATTATTGCTGGCCCGAAGGCCTACTAATTGGGAACACCATTTTACCACTGTAATACTGAGGTGGACGGAGAACGTTTCACATGTAGATACAGACACATAAACACACATAACATATTTCTCCGAGAAGACGCGAAAGTCTGACCATTTGCTTGAGTGAGTCTAGCAAAGACAGCACCTTCTCAATTATTTTAAGACCCTGAGTGTTGGTCCGGCCGGGTATCGAACCCGAGCCTCCCGCACAATAAACCGGCGCCTTACCAATTAGTCTAACCAGGCGGTGGTTGATTATAATAATAAGAGTTTGTGATTGATGTTACTGAATAATAATGGGATATTGATTGTGACAATAATGCTGAAAGCGTTAAGATAATGGCAAATAACTAAACCAATTTCATTAAACAATCCAAGAACCAAACTTAAAATTGCTTAAAGGGCAAAAAAGTAAAGAGAACAAGTTTTCCTAAAGTGGTAAACAGTGCGGATCCAGACACGACAAACCTGAACCGCGCAAATCAGATTTTTTTAACACGGTAACTATTTAGTAATATTAATTGTGGCACATTTTAGGCAGATGAGAAAGTCCCAGCTAGTATTTGTGAGTCAAACGTGAGTGATACTGCGGAGTTCAAGAGTTATACTCTGCTACAGTACCAAGCGCGTAGCTACCTATAAGGCAGGTAAGCCCGGACTTACCAGTTTTTCTGAAACCCTAGCAATTTTCTTCATCTAATTTCCTTCATTTCGGAAAATGAAGGTACAGACAGACAAAATGGTCCCTCGAAATCATTCTGCTGGACTGGTTTTCTTCGTTTTTCATTTTGACTTATAAAAAATTATTCGAAAAACTATTGGGTTGGCTAAAGCCTCGTCAAACTGTGAATCCGGGCTTACCAGAAAAAACTGGCTGGCTACACGCCCGAGTACTACTCCTAGACCCAAACGTGATAACCAAAACGCAAAACTACTTCATCACATGTGGTGGTCAATACAATTGTTTTCAATAAGTAATACAGTGTTTGTAAATCTTAAAATTAATTTCTCTCATTTTTGTTTTATAAATATAATTTGAATTTAGTTTCAAAGCAATTGAAAACTCGTATTAATTCTTTTAAAACACTATTTAGGGGGTCTGAAGCAAAGACTTTAAAAGCGATGACTTGATCCGCTTCAAAACAAATAAAAGAGAAATACAAACTTGTGGGTTGAGAAGAATAGAAGATGATTCCTTACCAATAAGAACTACGATAACACAAGCTTGTTGCCAACTAGGACGATTCTGAAGGCGTTTAACCATTTCTCCTTCGTACATTTTTTTTCATTCCTCGAATAATTAGTCAACAGTTTATCACTGACACTGAAAATGTTTCTACTCCAATAGAAGGGTACAGAGTTTAACATTTTAATCTTAATACAACCGGTACTCGAGTGCTTGCAGTGGTTCTTTCAATGAAAAGCAACTGACAACAGGTAGTCTATTGTTTCGTCACCCGGTGCTTAGCCAGTGAACAACACAACTTAACATCTTCTTCAAAAAAAACACAGAAAGTCTGGAACTGTTTAGAACTGTTTTGTCGAATAAAAGTATTTATTAAATTTTCAAGTTCGAATATTGCGTTTCCAGCGTTCTGGGCCCAGTTGTTTAAAAGCCGATTAGCGCTAACCCAGGGTTAAATATTGAACCCATGGTTTTGTTTCCAAGCTAACGGAAATGGATTTGACCTGTAAACTTGGGGAAAGTTTTTACTTGGAGAAATCTCAGCAGTATGTTATAAGAACCGTAATCCTTTCCTTGAAGAGGCAATTGCTGCTTTAATCCACCTTTGAACAACCCAGCCCTGATTGGTTCACTCAATCTCGGTTATCAGCTCATATACCGAATGACCATATATGGAAACTAACTGTGTAAAGTGCTGCCAAGCTGAATAACGTCAGAATAAAATTTTGTTGTCATTTTCAAATATCGAAGGGTTCGGAAACCCCTTAAATTCAATAAAACAATTATTCCATTCGCGCTTGTTGGATATGAGATGATTACAGCCAACGAGGCGCTACTGAAGCTCCTCTTTGGCTTTTTACCATCTCATATCCAACGTGCGCTCTTGGAATAATTGTTAAATATCATTTTGGGCAATAGTGGATTAATAATAAACGGGAAGCATGCAGTGCTTTTATGTTTTTACTGTGCACATTTCGAACTCCAATTCTGATAAACTACAAGTTTCAGTACAGTTTCAGCTAGAAACATTTTCACTTTTTTCAGCCTCCGGCCTGCGAGCTTGTTCTTAAATTGTTCTAAATTTTAGGCCAAGCTTAGCCTCGTATTTCGGGTTCTAATATTTAATGGGTTCTTATGTATGGTTTCGTTTGTACTTGTTGTCATTGTCAATTTAACGGTACTTTGTCTTCTAATAACGCCGCTCACTCGTGAAATATTTTTACCACTTGAAGATAAACTTCATATGTTCGCGCCACCGCGTGTAATATCCTATATAAATATATATATATATACCGATATCTCCTTTTTCTTTTGCTTATTCGGTTTACATATGTTAGTTTAATATATCTAAGTTGTTTATTTAACTTACAATCGCCTTTATCCTTAAAAAATTAAAATCAGAGTATTCAAAAGTTGTAGAAAGGGTTATGTTATAATATGCTGTATATCCATTAGGATAGATCTATTAGCCGAGGGTCCTACTTTGTCTAGGGCGGCGCTAATCAAGCCAACTTTCAAATAACACACGTCAATCATACTTCTGCTAGTAATTGTAAAATGAACCAATAATATTAGTAATCTTCGCCAATATTTATAAAATTGATAAAACTAAGGTATATTTTATCGATATAAAAGTAAAATCTAAAAGCTAATGTTTTCGATCAAATGTGATCATCATCAGCCAGATAATTTGATTGAAAACATTAGCCTTTAAATTTTACTTTTACATCGATAAAATATACCTTAGTTTTATCAAGAACCAATAATAATAAGAGAAATAGTTTCCGTGATTTTTAAGGAAATTGTGTTGGTTGAATTTCAACTTCTCCTGAATTATAAGAACGTGCCGTAAAATTTAATTAACAGTTCTGTTGCAATTATCTTGTTCTGCGCGTCTTGCCTTGTGACACTTCATGCTTAAAAATTTTGGACGCGCGAGACATGGGGGCGAACAAAACCATGCTCAATTTTTTGCTCGCCCCCATTTCCCGCGCGTCCAAAGAGTTTTCAAACGTTTGCTACGCAGGCTAACTCTTTGTCGGCATTTTGTTGGCGTAGCGAAGGTTTGTCGGGCAGGTTTTCTGATTCTGCGTGCAATTTTAGTTTACTAATTGCCCCATTGTTTCGTTTAATTTTCTCAGACAGTAAGCGTCGTCTTTTGATGTTTACGTTTTCTTTTGCCACGAACATTGGCCTCTTCACTATCGTTGTTTGCTTTATCCAGTGCAGTCTTTACGGTGGCAGTGCCTCGCAACAGTTGTTTCTGCGTCTGAATCGTTAAACAACTCTGGACTCTTGGTTCCCATCTTTTTGTTTAGAGTTACTATTTCCGTCATTAAGTGCAACTGCTGTGAAAATCATATTTCTCACCGAACCTCTCGCAGACTTTTGAACCACAACTCCATGCTTTTACCCATTTTACTTTTTATATTTTTTATATCATGCTGTTTAAGGACAACTTCATTAGCTTGATTGTAAAAAAGGCAAGTATCACTCTTCTCGTTGAAAATTTCAACTCGAATATTAGGTCTCTATGTGTTAACACTGAGATTCCAATATTCAACGTGCAGCTATCAGTTTTCTGCTGCAGTAGAAGATCTAAAAGCTCTTAAGTGAAGTAGCAACTGTGGCTTCCGTTATCTCACCTATAATGAAGTTCCTGAAGAGACATTCAGTGTTGAGGAAATTACAAATGTCCTTTGCCCGGCTGCAAAAAGAGGAACCGAAGATAATGTTGCAACGATCATGCATTGGCCGGACCAACACTCAGGGTCTTAAAGTAATTCAAGAGAAGGTGCTGTCTTTGCTCTAACATATGCAAATGGTTAGACTTTCGCGTCTTTTCAGATAAGGACGTTAAACATATCTGTGTTTATGTGTGTTTGTCTGTCAAGTGAAAGGTCTCCGTCCATCTTTGAGTGGTAAAGATGGTGTCCCCAATTTGTAGGCCTTTGGCTGGCTAAAGTAAATTGACACCTAAATAACCTATGGTGACAGCACATGAGTCGACAAAAAGGGTAACCCAGCTAGTACTCTGCCAAAATGAGCGATAAACACTCCTGATTAACCCAGCTCCTTTGAAGTACTGTATCGCACTGGGACAGTAAATAAAAATTTTAAAACCGACACAACACTGAGTTTTGAATCAGGTTGGAAACAGCTTTGCTATCGTAATAGACTATACAAGAGTATATAATAATGATAACAGTTGTTGAATATTGCGTGTGAATTGCTGCAAAACCTGCTTAATCGGATGTTCGAAGTCATCTGTAGTTATATTCTCAATTGCTCACACTTTTTTCTTGAGTGTTTTTTCAAAGCTTTGATCATTTCATTTGAGCAATTCTATCTAATACAAACGCCCTCTTGAAAAATAAAAGTACTAGAAGCTCAAGATCATGTGGCCCAAGTTGTCCCGGGATGTAGAGATAAACTGTTTACGGACAATGTTGCTCCTGGTTGAAGGGACGTCTCGCCTAGGCTGGGCGAGTTATAAACGCCCTCTTAAAATATAATAAATTTTAGTAACTATGTTTCGATCAGCCGCCACATCGATCTTCATTCGTATCTTCATTCGCTCACCGGTGTTCGGCTGATCGAAATATAGTTACAAAAATTTGTTTTGTTTGTCAACTTTACTTATACTTATTTTATAACATTATTTGGTTGGGCCCAAGTCCAACGATACAGAAAGTTTTACACGGGTTTCCCAACAAAAAGTTATCTCGGGTTGAAAGGATGTCTTGACCCATTGTCCCTGCACGTCAAGTATAAAAAGTTTGCTGTCCCTTAAAGTCCCTATATGGCTTTTTTTTTAATCTTAAAATGAAAACTATGGTCGTTTATGAACTCAGAATTCGAATAACGGAAGAAAAATTCCGA
>JAOBAY020080698.1:0-10870 GCA_025331085.2 Zoanthus sociatus
AAGTTCTATTTGATCAAGAAGGTCCTGGATTTGCTTGAAAATATCCTGGAAAGTCCTGGAAAAGTCCTTGAATTTTATATCCAGTAAATAGTGGCAACCCTGCAATGCTCTGTAAATGTTATATGAAATAAACTGATGTCGACTAGCACTAACAGATCATTATCTGTACAATTCAATTTTGAGAGAATAATAATATTGAATGGTCCTTACATTAAATAAGCTTATACTTTATAGTTTTTGAGTTGTTTTTTTTTTTAATGCAAGCAAGGAGCAATTTTGAACTAATCCCAGGCCACGAAACATTTTGTGAACATGAGCAAGCAAGCACACTCTGAATTTTTGCAAGTACTTATTTATAATTAGTTTGAGCACAGGCTACAATTTTTCCTGCATTTCATAAACATGATTATATTTTGATGACTTAGCACCTCTATTTTTGTAACATACACTGCTCTGAATTTGTCGATTGTCTTCATTCCTACCTTTAGGACTTGGCTTAGGTCCCTTAATGGAAGCTGTGACACATATAAACCCAAGGTTTGTTATCAAATACAATATGTTATATACTTGTAAGTGAAAAGGTGCACTGGAACCAGGATCAGAAGATAAAATGTGTTCCTGTCATCTTGGTGAACTGCATTCAAACTTTGGCCTCACATGCGGGTGCAGGTTTCAAAGGCTTAATATTATTCTGACCACTGCTCTCAAACAGTTTAGCTTTTATGCCAAAATTTGTGCTGTTCTCTGATCATTATAAATAGAGACCTTTAGATCCGAGGACCAGGACGAGGACAAGGACAAGATTTAACTGCGCGCATGCTTTTTCCAGCAAACTCGTCCTCCAGAGGACGACTTTTGCATGAAATCTCGTCCTCTCCACAACGAGTTTGCTTAAAAAAAGTGTGTGCACGCTTGGAATCTTGTCCTCGTCCTCGGATCTAAAGGTCTCTATTAACTTTTGGAGATAAAGCATGGTCAAAAAATTGTGACCACTGTTGCAGCTTTATCCACAAAAGGAGAAGTTTTGTCAAAAATGTAGCAATTTTGAACCCAGGGTGTGAAGTAGTTCCATGGTGCTCACTGATTGATCATAAGAAAATTCCAGGAGTTTTCCAGGGTAAAGAAAATATTTTACCACGACCCAACGCAAGTTTCTGTCTACGTCTCGGCATGCAAAAATGCAAGAATATCAAGTAATTTCTGTAACAGCAGCAGCAGCTGAAACTGAGTCAACTTAAAATACACAAAATACAATCAGAAGTCAGATGCTTCTGCAGGTTTTGGTTTGTTTTGAAACTGATGAAAATGTTTCCTTAAAATTCCAGGAGTTTTGGGAAATTATCTGTTTTTCCAGGAGTTTTCCAGGGCCCTGGAATTTTATTTAAAAATCCAGGAGTTTTCCAGGAATAGTGAGCACCATGTAGTTCAGTGTGTATGAACATTAGATTCACCAAAATTTTTTTCGAAAAATTTCAAAACTCGTTTTTCAAGCTCTGAAACCTTGCAATATTTGCTAAAAAATTGACCCATGGACTGGGCGCAAGTCTGACATCATAAAGTTTGCAAAGGGTTAATTGAAATCTATTATAGTACTGATATAACAATATAGTCAGTTTTAGTAACATTGTTTGGGGTACCAGCAATGCAATATTTCCCTCCACGCTTTCTTGCTCTCCTCACATTCTCCTAAATCTTTACAAGAATTCATTAACTTGCAAACCTTATGACTTAGCATCGCAGTCACATGACCTTTTAACCACACTCAATGTGGGTCAATTTTGTGGCGAGAACAGCTCATTAAAATGTTGTAAAACAAAGGCTTTTTAAAATTTTCAAAAAAATTTTTGGTGAATCTGTTGTTTATACATATTGAACAACTGATTTACGAGAAAAAAAATTTTGTTTCATATGCACTTTAACACAGAATAAGGGTCACCTAAAGGGCAGGATTGCCAAAACATTTGACCAAGGACAAAAGACCATAACATGCACAAGTTGAAAAGATCAGAGATGACAATCTTTGATAACCCACAAAAATTAATTTAGTAATATCCACTAAATTCCTTATAAAAGAGACAATTACATTTTATTATCCTATCATTAAAAACAAGTTATACAATATAAATACAAATAAAATTTTCAACTTGTTACATCCAAGTAACAAGAGCTTGACATTTACTACAATGTATGTAAAGAGAGTATGAAGGTGCTGTACATTACAATAATGAATCTAAAACTAATTAACAAAAAGCAAGTTATGTTGGTTTATTAGCTCCTTTCTTGCCGATTAAACTCTTGTGGATATGTGGAATGACACCTAAGGCAAGAAACACAACGAAGTATATTATATTGTACAAAATGTGTAGCCGATTGTCAAGATATCACAACAATAAAGGTACTGAAGTTTAAAATTAATCAACTGAAACACTTTTTTAGACACAAATAAAAAAATGCTAACATTGCAAATATTGTTTAATCTAACAAATCAGGGTTCGTACAGATTTTGTAATACAAAATTCAAGGACTTTTCAAGGATTAATATTCAATTTTCAAGAACAAATGATCAGCAACAAACAAGTACTATACAAGTACTATACTGACTTCTCTTACCAAACATAACGAATCTATATACAAAATTACAGTCACTTTTGTTTAAGAGACTTCTCCTTTTCCCAAAGGTTTTCCTCAACCTCCACTAATTTCAGAGTCAGCCATTTAGAAACAGGAAGCCCAAAATAAAAAATAAATTACATGAAATCAATCGAGTCAATTATAATTTTGATCTAAAATATGCGACTTAATTGTTTTTTTTTCTCCAAACATATTATTATACATTGACCAAGACTAATTTAAGGACTAAATTTCAATTTTCAAGGACTTTTGCTCCAAATTCAAGGACTTTTCAAGGAAAATTCGAAATCAACGATTTTTCAAGGACCATGGTCTAAATTCAAGGACTTTTCAAGACTGTACGAACCCTGATGTCACTATAAAACAGACAAAATTCCAACAAGCGAAAGGCAAACATAGCAAAAATGTGACACAGCTGTTTTTAAAGGATGATAAGCGACACCGGCACTCCCCTGGCAGGGCCCCAGCTGTCTATGATTGCTAGCAATCAGGCTCACTATCTTTTATGCTAGTTTGAAGGGTTTAAGCCAACTACCAACATGGCCATAACGCCCATTGCAGTGGCTTTAAGTTACCTACAAGTTTGTGCTATCGAAACTTGAAAACAAGATTAAAGTTTATTAGAGGATCACCTGCATCAATTATTCCTTGTGCCAAAGTGGCACCAAACTTGGCCATTACATCTTCGTGTTTATCAGCGATGACTTTAGCGTACATCTCTCTGAACTTCGTCACCTTAGGACATGTGTGTTCGGTTTGCTGGATCAGTACTAAAGCACTGGCTACGAGGGCTCCCTGTATACAACAACATATCTATCAGCTTATATATGTTGTGGTTCAATTTTTTTAAACCAGTTCATTTTTTTTTGAACCAGTTTGAAATTAAACTGGTTTCATTTTTTTAAACCTAGTTTATTTTTAATGACAATTATGTTTGGCCGTGGTGGGACTGAGACCTATAAATTATAAAGTTGAGAATTATAGGGTGAATTGCAACAACTGCTTGTGTGGTCAAGTGGATAAGGAAAAGGACTACAGATCCAGAGGTTGGGAGTTCAAATCCTCGTGAGTACCAAAAAGTTAATTTAAAGGAAAAAGTTAAGAGTGAGGTTATATGGGGTGCAGGGTGTAGGATTCAAGTTTCGGGCTCAAAGCCGAGGGCTAGGGCGGCTAGGGCTAGGGCTAGGGCTAGGGGCTCGGGCTGGGGCGGCTAGCAAATCAACTCGTCACCGCAACGAGCTTCTTGCCGCACCGTTCTTTTTGGTCCTCCTTGTCCGGTTTGTGCTGTCGCCAGCAGGCGTCCGTCCTAAGTAGGCCTGGGCTTCGGCTTGCAAGAGTTAAAAGAAGGGCTCAACGCCACCTCGCCGACTTGCCTCTCACACGCCTCGAGTATAGAATATAGGCTACAGCGAGCGCTGATCCCTACCGCTGCCAACAGAAATTAGTCGAGGACTCTGAAGGTGGAAGCTTAAGACAGCTTTGAAACGTGGCGCGGTAGTCACGAACCTTCAACCGACTACATTGACTACATGAGTACATCGTAGCGACTGACTAATGATATTAATGACTGGTGACTTGTTTGATTGGGGAAGCTGCTACACTGCTACACCATAAGGAGACTTTCCTATGAGGCCCGGGTGAAAAGGAATTGGAGGCAATACTTCGAATGCTTATTTGTGTGGCTTTGCTTAACGAAACCGATTGTGTGACTTGTGGCTTGGGGGGTTGAGGAAGGCTTGGAGGCAATACTTCGTATAACTATTCATGTTTGGATGGCTCGGTGTAGTAGCAGCAGGGTTGCACGCAATACTTCGTACGATTATTCCAGTCTTCACTGGGTGTCGGGAGGCAGGCGGCCAAAACGTCACGACCGGTAAGTCGTCTGCACGATTTTGTACGTGTACGGTACGTCGTACGTCATACACTGCATGGAAAACGAGAAGAAGTCACGCAGGAACACTCACTGGAGGAGCCTCCTGCCTTCTGCCCACAGGGCCTTTTGCACGTCCGCCTCCTTTACGTCGTCGCCCATGATCTTCTCTTGCACGTCGAGAAGGATCGTCTGCTGAATCCTCTTGTTGCGTTGGCCCACGGCATGCCACAGCAACGCCTCCACGCAGAGAGCTGCATACTTGCCCCGGTGCTGGCTGATGCCCTTCAGCGTGGTGGACTTGAGGAGCTTGATGTCTTCGCTGAGCCCCATGTAGTCGTAGTGCAGCCGATACTTGCCCAGGAACTGGTTGACAGCCTCCAAGGCCTGCGAGCAGCGGCTTATTGGTAGTAGTAGGCCGTAGACTCTGTAGACCCGTAGGCTTATCTCGTCCTAAAGTCCTAGGGTCCTCGAATCTGAAGGCACACGGCAGTGAAGCGTGCTACACTAGCTGTCACTAGCACTAGCTGCCACACTGCACTACAGACAATGCAAAACTTAAATTTGAGCAACTCGCCAGTGACCTGGTCAAGGTCGTGGATTTTGTTCTTGACCTCATTGGCTTCGAAAGCTTCGAAAACTTTCGTCGCTGCTGCCATGACCGACTGCAAATCCTCGCCCACGTTCTCCTTCCAACTATCCAATGTCAAGCCGTCCTTGCATTGCTTGTTGGCAGCGGCCAGGATCTCATTGAGCTCAGCCAAGATTGCGTTGCATTTGTCACACACCTGTGACAGATGCTGCTGAAGTGCAGCAACGATCTCATCGCTAGGGGCATTTGCTGCCTGCAGAGCCGCTTCTGCTAAGGAGGATTGCTCAATCAGAGGGGACACATCGATGATCTTTGCGCCACCCTCGCTTTCCATGGCTGCCTGCGGACACATGGATCTCTCCTCGCAACCCTTCCTCTGCCCTACGTCGCCCGCCCTACGTCGTCCTCCGTCCTACCCTACACCGGTCCTACACTACGTCACTACGTCACTACGTCCGAAGCCCGGTACTACCTACCTAGTCTCGGACCTACACGACACTCACGACACTACACTGTGACTACATTGCTCACTGGACTACACTACACTTTAGACTTTAGACACTTTAGACTTGAGACTTTATAGAAACTGTTGCCAGATAATGCACCTCATCCTGAAACCCAGAGAAAGAACGACTGACCAAAACCTATGGCCTCGGCAGCTGCTGCTGAGTGCTCCTCACGCATGCTCCTCTCCCTGTTCTTTGTCTTCTGTGCGCGGCTGCGTAACGTTGCGGCCGCCTTCAGCACAGCATCCAAAGACAGTCGCCCGGAGTCTGTGGAGCACCGCGCCTCGGCCCCCGGGCCCAAAGCCAAGTAGTTGTCCACAGCCTGCCACAAGCCATGGAGATCCTGCACCAGCTCGACTTGCTCGCGCAGCCAGAGCTTGAAGGACTCGCTGTTCACAAACCCGCCGTCGGGGATCAGCTCAAACAAGGACTTGGCCTGGGCGACGTCCTTCTTCCATTTGGCAATGTCCGCCGCACTGCCTGGGTCCTCGCACATGCGCTTGAAGGGTTGGATGTTTCCAGTCCGAAACACTACGCCTAGGTCCTAGGTCCTAGGTCCCGGGGATGCGGCTGCGGGGGTATTGGGCTTGATAGTGCAGCAACTCAGTCATTCTCACCGAACCACAACACTCACAACACCTCCAATCCCCGAAGCAACGCAGCACGAAAGGGGTCCAACCTTCATTGCAAGCCAATCAATATGTTTTAATGTGTAGCTCCACGGCCTCGCAAGATTTTTTTTGTTTGCACAGCTATTCAAAACTAGCTTCCAGGCCACGCAAGATTATGGGCCACAGAGCTTACAATATCTAGCTAGCCTCAACGCCTGCGAAGCCAACTAGACTCGAGACCTTTCCGGCAACACCACAACACCCGCAGCAACGCTACACGGCTGCTACACGAAAAGGTCGAACACTCCCGGGAATGCGTGGCCTGAAATGATGCACCATCCGTGTTCAACCTCTCTCAGCTAGCTGCTAGCTCAGGCTAGCGGCCAGCCGCTGGCTAAGCAGCGGCAAAATCCTGAACCCTGAAACCATTGAATCCCGTAACCTTTCACGCCTGAGCCCTGATATCCTTGTGGCCTTTTAAGGCCCCTGAATCCTTTAAACCATGTGCAACCCCTCAACCCCCCCAGCTTCAGAAACCGAAGCCCTTGCACCCCTGAAAGCCGAAGCTATAGGCCTTTGCCTTAGCCGTTTTAGCGGCAGCCCTGGACCCGTCCTTCGCTCGCAGCTGAATCGTGGCCAGGATCTGCGTCGACACGCAAATCCAGTCATCCATGTCTTCCAAGGGCTTTCCTTGCAGCACGGCGTAGGCAGTGCTCACGTCCATGTCGCCCGGCTCGCACGTGCGAGCAAGTTCCAGGAGAGTCGTCTGCTGCTCATCCTGCACGGCATTTCGCTGAGCCTCCCTCCAAGCATGGAACTTCTGCACGCAAGCATCCAACTCTGGAGACTTCCCCGTGATGCCACCGATGATGTCATTCTCGACGTCAACCGAATCAGATGTCAGAACCTGAATCGCATCTCGCTCCATGATCACGACCAGCACACGGCCTGCGGCCTGGTGCAGGACACACTGCACATTCTCCAGCGCCCTGGGACGCAAAGCAGCCTCCATGTCACCCCAGCCACTGAGAACCTCCTTCATCAAAGCGAGGCCCGAGAGAATGTCCATGTCGGCCTGCGCCAGCGGCTACTCGGGGCATCTGGAATCCCATATAAGTTATAGAAGGATACTACGTCCCGGGTCTTAGGTCCTAGGGCCTATAGGGAGGGCCGTCGAAGAGTTACTTCATACAAGTAGTCACAGCTGGCTGGCTTGGTTGGTGACAAGCGGACTTTATGCAATGCTCAATTTCGAACGGTTACACCACAACAAGTGACGAGCGACTAGTCGGTATGATTATTTGTAATTGCAGTACACCCTACTCACTAGTCACTAGTCACTAGTCTTCTAGTAAACAAATGGGTTATGCGCAATACTTACTGCGACTATCTAAGGCTGCTGTGGGTCTCACGCAGCCTCAAATCACGCCGAAGGGATAATCATGACTAGCAGCGGCCACTACTGAGCTATTGGTTCTTGCTGCTGATAGAGGTTGAGGAAGGCTGGAGGCACCACTTCGCATGGTTAGCTAGTTGCGTTTGGGCGGCCGGGTGTAGTAGCCAAGCGTTCTATGCAATACTTCCTAGGACCTGGGACTACTTCAGGTAACAGCCACTTTGAAGCAACTACACCATGAGGACACACGAACTCGTGATCTGTAGTGACCAAATTGCTTAATGACTTGTGAATGAGGAGGAATTGGAGGGAATGCTTCCTACGGTTATCTGTGTGATGCAGTCAGTGTAGAGAGCAACAGGGTTACGTGCAATACTTCCTACGATTATGTGAGTTTTGAGTGCGTCTGAATGAAAGATTCGGAACGATTTCGGGAGTAGGAACAAACCGACACTTTGATCCTGGCCCAGACCTACACTACCTAACCGTACCCTAAAGACCGATGACCCAGGCTTACGGCTTATGGCTTGCGGATTAGTCCTTGTCTGACTCCACCAGCGAGGCCAGGCGCTTCTCGTAGTCACTCAGCTTGGGGGCGAGCTCCCTTGCTGCCGAAGATGTCCTCTGGGCGGCAGAATACGCATCTTTCCACCATCCGCTCCTGATTGCATCTCGCAGCTCTGTCTCCAAGTACTCCGAGCCGGTGTACTTGGCAATCACGTAGGCATCCTTGAAGCTTGTGTTCTGCAGCCCCGCGATCGGGCTGATCAATGTGATGATGGCTCGGCAAACGCCTTGGATCCTCTCACAAACTGTCTGCACGGAGCTGTGCGCCGCCTCAGGCAAAGTCATGGCATCGAAAGAAGCCAACGTGGAAGTGCTGAGTGAAAGCAAGCGATCGCGGGAGCTGGCATTCTCGGAGACTCCCCCTGCAGGGATCAGCCCCAGAAGCGTGTCGTTGCCGAAAGAGTCGGCCAAGCCCGCTGCCACAGCCTGCTGCAGACTCCATGAGACACGGGGAGAACACTGGGATGATTTGTTCTATTCTATCCGATTCTATGCGTCAGTCAGGGGTGAGGGCTGCGGGCGTAGCAGTAACAGTTCCGCGCTTCACTGTCACCGTGCAACAAAAAACCCACTGCTACCAGCTGCTCTACGACTCTACGACTGCCACTGCAAACTCCGAAAGTCCAGTCCTGCCAGCGGGCTTCCGTCACATCCTGGATCTGCTCCTGGATGGCTGCGTCATCAGCATCCCTGCGCTCCTCTTCATCCTTGCCCGCGAGCACTTCGGCGTCCGCGAAGGCCGAGTGGATGAACGGTGCGAAGAAATCCCACTCGCCATCATTGGAAGCTTTGTACGGAGTCCACAAGGTCACCAACTCCTCAAGCAGGGATGCGCTCCCTGTCTGCACGTACTCCTTGGTCTTCTCCGAGCAAGCAGCCGCAGTGATGCGCACCTTGATCTCCACAGGAATCTCGTGCACGTGGGGAACAAGCAAAGCGTACTTCGCAGCTCTGTCCTCTCCGGGCATGAGCGAGAGCTTCATGGTGCCGGCCAAAGCTTCCGCAGCTTGAACGGTAGCAATGCGCTTTGCCAGGCTTCGACCCTGAGCGGTGTCTTTGCCGACGCGGTCGATCATCCTGGCAGCCTCAGCACGTGTTTAGAGTCCAGGGTCCAGAGTTCAGAGCAGACGGGGCCAAGGAGGGGTAGGGCCTAGGTAAGGCGGAGTGGGGGGCGACTCTCCAAAACATGATATCAGCTCAGGTGATTACCCCGGAGCGCTGGTTCCCCAGCTTCACGCCATTGAGCGCTTTCTGGACGCTCAGCGAGGCAATGCTGGTTCAGCGCCAAGCAGACCTTGGCCATTTCAGGGTCATGCTTCATAGCCTCGCGGATCTCCTCTGCACTCCTCGGCGCGTCCTCAATCACGATAGCTGCGTCCTTAGTCTTCTTTGCTTCACGACGCGAAGGCGGCTTCGTCGGCTCCCTGCCGCTGCTGCTCGGGGGACGTGACGTGGCCAGGGCACCTCGCCTGCGCTTCTGGGCCGCCTCCTCTGCGTCGTCCGCTGCCTCTGCGGCCTCGTCGAGCTCCAAGCCAACACGTGCCGCCTTGGCTTGCACTTCCTTGTCCTTCTGCATCTTCTTCTGCTGGTTGGCCTCGTGCTTGGCACGCAGGCCCTCTATGGTGGGCAGGGTCTCATACGTTGCGTGCGCGGCGGCATCTTCGAATCCGGCATTCTCTGCCTGAGCTTGATATAAAGTCACTATGACTATGACTTTGACATAATGAATTAGTTCAACCCTCAGCCTTCGGTCTACGACAACGGCATTGGGTCCTGTAAACTAAACTCACGAAAACCTTTGTTTCGGGAGGCTGTTCGTGTCACAAACACAAGCTGTGTGGAAAACTTACCAAAGCATTTTCTGTGAGAAGCTGTCTGGTTTGTCTCCGTGCTGCTGGCTGTCGCAAGCTGTGTTTTCAAGTTGCCTCAAACACTTCACGATTTGCTGTCTGAAACTGTCGAGGATTGGATCTGTGGTGGCCGTAGGCTCTGCAGCTAGCCAGAGGGTGCGGATGCTCCTAGGCCACAAAAGGCAAAGATTTCCCCCCCCCCCCCCGGGACTTCAGAGAGGAGACTGTCGACATTCAGGGTCCGTATGTGACTCTGACCATCGAAGACGCAGTTATGAACATCACCCTTTCACAGAGAAATGCGCGACCTATATTCACGTGCTGCAGGCCTGGCAGAGTATGGGTTCAACATGAAAATCTTCATCCGGGAGAAGCTCAGTTTGTTCACCGGCTACAGGTTTGGATTGAATACCCGGGCACCACAAGAGCGATGATGCCTGAGATCGATCGGTGCATGCAAGCAATCGGGGTAAGTGCCTCTGAGACCCTGCTTGTGCACTTTGAGGCTCACGGTTAAAGTGCAGAGCTTAGGGGCTTAGAGTTGTCTGTTTAGGGTTGATTTTCGGGTGTGTATACGGCCTGCAGCATGGCCCTGATTTCTGCTCACAGGATGCCGAAATCCTGACGCATTCTGATTCTGGTTCTTTGGATCCGAAAAGCATGAACGCGAAGTGCACGAACCATCTAGGCACAGAAAAGAGGGTCTGTTCCCAATAGAGGGCCAGGTACCTACTTTGGCCTGAAGGCACGCGTACATAAAGAAGGCCCAGATGTAAGCTTCCCACGAAAGGAGAATGAACGACTCTCCGACTTTATGTTATGCAGTAGAATTTTTTGCAGATGTTAT
>JAOBAY020080708.1:0-10868 GCA_025331085.2 Zoanthus sociatus
TAGAAACTACTAGTTTAAAAAATATTATATTGCAGAAGTCATACAGTTCTATTGTGTAATAAACTGAAAATTAAAACTGAAATTACAATACACGGTTAGGTTTGCTTTCATTTAGTGCTAATATTTTGAAAGTGTTATCAATTTCTCGTTCAATAATATTGCTAAAAGTTAGTAGAGCATAATTTTGTATATGATAATCATTGCATTTTGTGCTCTGAAATGATCGAGTTTGTAATTTCACACCTTGGGTCAAACAATGTTAATTGCACTAATGGCTTTCTAGGATAAGGGTAATTGTAAAGCCCACTCAGGAAATTTTGTATTTATAATCACACGCACGCAGCCGTAGATTTAATCTCCTGAACGTACATTGTAAATGTTGTATCTGAAATGATTGTCTTACAATAAAATATTCTATCTTTGGATAAATATGTAGTATCTGATGCTTGTTTGTATTTAAAAAGTAATTAAGAGATAACTATTGAAACTGCATAATGCTAAACTGCTAAACGACAGAGTTATGCAGTTCAAATTAATTTTTGACCATGCAAAAGAATACAGTGTTTCAATGTTTTATACTGAACATAAATAATTCGATGTTCAAGAACGCCTTTGAATTGAACATATCTGTTAACTTTGGACCACAAACAGTGTATACTGACTGAACAAAGGTGCGAGTATCCACTTTACTGTAATTCTATACCCATATACAAACAACTTGGATTTATCGAAGATATTTTAGGGTGTAAGAAAAGAAAACACTTATTGAAAGCAAAATGTTTTCATTGGTTGTTTTCAATAACATTATCAACTCAATTATCCCCTGTTATCGTGTTATTGACTAACAGGATTGTCATTGGTTATAACAAATCTGTTAGCGGATAATGTTATCAGGCTTAATTGAGGTCTGACAAGCTGGCTGTGATTGGTTATAACAGGCAATAACAGCCGATAATGAATAACAGGAAATAGTCCCATCTATAATGAACAAGTCCCATTTAAAATGAACACGTGTTAGTTTTAACTCACAATATAATTTTAAATTAGTCAACATACTTTTCACAATATCTTCAATAATTAAAGTTTTGTCATAGCTTGTTTGCCCACAAGAATTACATTTATTTAGTCTTATTTGACACAAGATCTACCAGCCCACAAGAATTACATTAGTCTTGGATATTTCTACAGCCCCAAAACTCCTAGGGTTATATATTCCCTAAATATCCCTAATTTTTCTTTTTCCATTTTGGTCCGGAGTTGCCCACTAATATTGAGGTGCAAACATTTGCATAGAGAACATCTGAAGATGTCAGCTTTACATTCAATTAGTTTTTGCTGTCCCTATATGTCTGACTGACAATTTGGATGGATTTGGCTGGAGATGTAGACCTTGTTATGCTACTCATATTATCTACTTGATATGGGCAAATCAGGGTTCAAAATTGCGCTTTCCTGGTCGCCAATGCAACTAAAGATTTTGCACTGGCAACCAGGATTTCACAACTGCTCGCCAGCGGGCGATTAACTATTTCATGCAACGATAATTATACAAACAATAACTTTGATTTTCAACCAAATCAATTAAAATAATTGAAACAGATTGAAATAGAACAGTGTTGTTATTGTAGCTAAACTTGGGCTGCATGACTACAAATAATGATAAATTGGAAAGGCTATGGACACTTTTTGGCGACCACATTTTTATATGTGGCGACTGAAAGAAAAATTCAATTCGCCAGTTGGCGCCTGCCTAAAAAAGTTAATTTCGGACCCTGACCTATAAGCATTTGTTTTGGATTGCATGATTGTTTGAATCAACCATCAATAATTAAACTTTAGTTGTTTTATTGATAACAAACAATATTAAGTAGAAATTAAAAGAATTAACAAATTATATTGACTTTCCTTAAAAACATTAATTTATAAATTATTTCATTGATAATATAGAACCAAAGGCTTGAAAAAACACTAACGCACCAGGCAAATGACTTGACAACTTTTCAAAAGCAGCATAAACAGTTTGAAGAAGAGATCAGATGGAGCAAGGTAAATAGTTATAAATAAATAAATAGTTTTATATGGATGTGTTAAATGTGATTACTAACAGTACGGTTGTAAGTTCTATTTTACTGATGGTGACAGTTTTATACATTTAATAAATCTCTGTGAATATTCTACAACTATTCACTTACTTTTAAAAGATATTGTTATCTTATTAATAGGGATATTCATGAGATGTATTATTTTAAAGTAAATAATTGATAGAAAATAATGACTATATAATTACATGGGCTGAGAAAGAAATGCATATGAAAAGATCTGTTACAAGCGAGAGTTCCAGTTGATAAAAAGTTACTGCCTCCTGGTTAGCCTAGTTTGTAAGGTGGCAGTCTATCGTGCGGGAGGCTCAGGTTTGACTCTTGGCCAGACCAACACTCAGGGTCTTAAAATAATTGAGGAAAAGGTGCTGGCTAGTTGCCCTAAAATCTGCACTGTAATCATTAGATCTTCACGTCTTCTCGGAAAAGGACAGTAAACAGTACAGTAGATCTAGCCACTCAACATTTTATTGGGGGACTTAAAAGAACCCAATCATGCACTTATCAAAAAAAGCAGGGTAGTGATACCGGTGTAGCGGTCTGTTTTCTTCACCGAGGGGCATTTACAGTTGTTAATATGTATGAGCCGTTGTTGTGGACTATCTAAGACCCACAACTGTTAAAAAAATAGGCCCGCTTTGCAGGTGTGTAACTAGCTAAGCTAGCTAGCTAGAGCCTGCGCTTATCTCCGGTTTCTCATGTGTTAAGCGGATGAGAGTCTTTGACTCCCCCTGGACAGGACACTAATCCATCGCAGGTTAGCTCCCAGTAAATGCTGGTACTCATTTACCTACCCCGGAAGGATGGAAAGCTGAGTTGGCTTAGGCGGAAAAGAAGGTCACACAAGTATTCGAATCTCGGCAAAGTGCCGGGATCGAACTGGGGACCTTATGGTTGGGAAGCAGAGATCCTAACTACTTGGCCAATCCCGTCCATGGAGGCATGGGGAACATTTAAAATTAGTGAACGAGTATTAAGCGTTGTTCATTTGACAAAACCCAACATGGTTCTCAGGGTTTTTAACTGACTCGTAACTTGACCGATTGACTCATTAATTTGACTTATAAAAATGATTTCTCCTCGTTCAATAGTTTTAAAAGATCATAGAGTCCTTTGGCGACTAGGTAGAATGCGTTTTAATAATCTGATAATTTCTCTCCAGGAGAGATATGTAGCTAGTCTGATGCCACTGCAGAGAAGTATTTCACCGTGGAAGGTTAGTAAAATGCCATTGGCTTTAGAAAGAATGGAACGTTTAATAATTGAAAGTTCTTAACAGAAATGGTTTCGTCTTGATCGCCTTTGGTAAATATTTAATGTCGGTAACTGTCCACAGACATTTTAAGTGTTAAATATTGAAGGAACTAGAGCTTAGTGTATCCTTTTCAAGGGATGTTGTTTAATATCATGGCTATCATTTACAAAGTGATTTTGTGAGGTTATCAGCTGTGATATAGCATCATAACAACTTTTATTTACAAATTTGATACTAGTTATTGTCAGCTATGATAAATGTAAAATATTTTTTAAAAAAAGTATCTGGCATTGTCTCATTCCAGTGAAGAAGACTGAAGTTATCGGTCGAAACGCTTGGAGTGTTTTTAACAACGATATTTTTTAGTCGGAGGGTATCTTTTTTTTAAAGAAAACAAACTTGAATTTACTTTTCAACTGACTTAGCTCATATTATTTATTGGAGAGGATGCTCAGATCTCGGCATAAAGGCTGGTTTTGCCGAAGGAGGAAAACTGGAGTAGCATTTACAAAAACTGAGATCAGCTGGGCAGGTCGCTTCAGCACGAGTTCTAACTACTCAAGCTGCATCCTAAACATTAATATTTCATTTTCAGAAATTGTAAACTATTAACAGACGGTATCACTCTAGAGTTTTGAAAACCAGTTGTCGTAATTTAAAAATAAGGCGAACAGGTTTTCAAACTCGAGAGTTGTTTTGAGGCATGGACTGCATAATTTTGTTTGTTTTGTGTCCATTAGCGTCCCCCACGAATAAAGCCTTTTGATGCCGACGAGTTTTTAAGAACCCTGGGGCATGCTGGTCCGCAACTGACGTCAGGTCTCAAAGGGAACTGGGTCGGGCTGTACAGAAAATTTTTTAGATCACCAAACTTTGAAGGCTGGTTGCATCAGCGACAGCGAGAGATTAGACAAAAACTGGAATTATTGCACCTGGAGGCCCTGTGTAAAGCAGTAAGTAATTCCGTGTGTAAAGAGAAGAATACAGACAGCTTTTGTTACTCATTTTACTGTATTTCAGGTGGTTAGAAGTGAGTAAGACGTTAAACCGTAGGCCAAATCTCGCCGCTAGGGGGTGTTACAAGAACCCTTGCACATTTATCGTGAACAGTAGGGTAGCAATCCCAATGTTCTGTCTCTTCTACTGATAGATAATATTTAAATTATGCTAACAATCGAAGACTCAATATTTGTACACACTGGTAAAGTGCTTTGACCATAACTATATATCTATAGTGAAAAGAATTTTTTAAAACCGAGGTTTTTGTCAGTTGCCCTTCGTCAGAATGAATGTGTGGGAGATAATAGAGAGATGGTTATATAGCGGTGGAATGAATGTGTGGGAGATAATAGAGAGAGGGTTATATAGCGGTGGAATGAATGTGTGGGAGATAATTGAGAGATGTTTATATAGCGGTGCAAAGATAGGTAATGGAATAATAAGTTTTGTGACAATCGTTGCCGCCGTTAATGACAGAATGCAACAAAATTAGAAATGGAGTGATTAGAAGAATTAAAATGCCGAGAAACAGGTTTAGAAAGATCGCTCCTTCGCATGTCATAAAGGTGATTTCTGATGCGGTCGCCAGGTTGCGATGATGTGTGCTGGGGTCTTTGTGTAGCTCTAAAGTAGAATTAGATAATTGGCGATAAGCTTCCTCTTTGTAAGGATCGGTGAGTCAAATTACTACGACACCATCATTAATTGTCTGAAGGTTTAATAATAATATCATTGCGATTAGAAAGGTCGCGAAAAGCTGACCAGTCTTTTTTAGAGAGATTAGAGAAACCGACATAAAGGATGTCAAGAGAAGCGGAAGAAGGAGCCCGGTTGAGTTTAAGAGGATGAAAACGTTGAATAATTTTACGGGCGGAAGTAAAATCTGAAGAGTTATAAAAAAAGCTTTAAAACGAGCGTGACAAAAAACGCTTTGCACCTCTTTTGAAATCCATCAGATTGTTTAGAATCAGGAGTGAAATTCTAGCCTTTGCAAAAAGGGCAATAACCCCTGGAAAAAAAACAACGAATGCTTACAGAGATTAGAGTGGTCAACAGACAAAGTAACTATAGGATTATAATTACAAACCTCGTTGACCACTGCCATAAATGGCATGCTGCATGATAAATTTTACACCGTTGTGAAAAAGAATTTTTAGACTGACGTTCGGACTGGAGTCCTTCGTCGGAATGAATGAATCAACAACGAACTGACATTTACAACTGAATCATTAATTTCAATTTCATGAACATTATTGATATCAACTTTATTAATATTATAAACTTATTATAAGCTCCTTGACACTATTAACAATATATTTAAATTTCTGACTTTTAACATAATTAATATGCTGATATAAACTTGTATTGAGATGATAAATATGGCGACGGATAGAAAGAACTACCAACGGGGGGCATAGATCGGAAAGAACATCACGTTTGCAGCGTATGGCTCGAGTAGTAGAACGCATTAACAGTGCGAGAAAAAGAATCACAAGCTGACAAAGCGTCAAAACTTTTGTGATGGAGTCAATACCAAAATGAGTCCATCAACGCCTACCGGCGCCATAGGAGCTGAATCAGAACCGTCTCATCATCGCATCAACAAAAAAAAATACCTAATGGGAATAGCTTGGCTTAAAAGACAACGGCCATTGAAATTAATGTAGCCACAGGTTGTGGCAAGAGAGGGAAAAAAGTTAAGCAAAGTGGTATAAAAGAATGAGAAACCATAATTTAAAAAAGTTACCATTTCTTTTGCTATTGTATGGATTAATTTAGGCTTGATATGAGGTGAAATTCGCAGTAAGGAACAACAAATGTCATAAATGGAGTGCTGCGTCGGTGTGTCGATACAAACAGTTATTCAATACATTTAAAAATAATAACAATAATGGTTTATTAACAGATCCACTGGGTGGCTCTTCCCTGTTAAATTACATTTAAATTACATTTACAAAATAAATCGAAATTGAGTTGTTTACAAATTATATAAATATATACATTATATACATTTGTAATTTAAACACCGTAGGGGAAAAAATTGACGTTTATCTATATTATTATAGACTTGACAGTCTTATATTTGTTACAAGATATTAAATACACTTTAATGTATTGTAAATATAGTTTCTGGTGTGTAGTGGAGAGTTCGTCAGTGCTTAAATAGCTTTTTCTGTTATTCGTTGGTGTAAACTCTCATTTTAAAATCCCTTTTTTAGACTAGTAGTTAGCAAAGGTAAGCAATTGCTGTCGAATTTGATTCCACCTTACTATAGAAACGAGTATTTTACTGGTAACTAAAGCAGAAAACAGAAAAGGGAATGGAGAAAAAACATTCACAATGTCCATGCAAGAAGGATGAAATACAAATTCCGATTTGAAATGGTTGACCTGGATATGTAAAAGTCAACCTCGGTCATTTGACGTTTGGTCGTTGGTGATAAGGAAACCTCTCGTCAACCGTTAGGTCTGCGAAAGAATACTAAAAATATATTTCGATAAAATTCAAAAGCTGTTAACAAGATGATGTCAGTATCAATATTAACAAAAAAAAACATTAACAGAATCTCTGCACAGTCTTCTCAGTTCAACGTTTGCCGCATCCGACAATGGAAAAACGATAAAAACCTGAGTTCAGTCACGTGGAAAAGTTGATTTTGAGGTGTTCGAACCATAAGGACCTGGATATTGCCGGGTGGACGCAATTATCTACAGGAACAAAAAGCACGTGCATGACGTCACAAGTTTATTTGTTGTCGGTGCAGCATGCAGGAGCAAACTGGCAGGAAAACAGCGCACGGAAAACGGAACGAATGCACGAAATGGAGAAATTTTACTCCATCAACAACACTTCGCTGTGTTTCTTTGCTAGGCAGCAATTATCAATTGAAACGGAGAAGAAACACTATACGTACGGACTTTAGAATACCTAGAAACATCTTGAAGTTTCTGAAGTATTCCTAGAAGCTTCTAAATATATACCTGAAATCTCTCGGAAATCAAAGTTGGAAAACAAGAATTATCCATTTTTTTCACGGTAATGAGAATGACTGTTAATCTTTTATAATTGCAAAAACTGACAGAACACGGTGATGTCATTTATTAGTAAATTGGTCAGTTGATTAAGCATATGAAGAACGACGGATTTTACCTGTTTTTTGTGTGAAAAAATTGAATGTTTGATTTCTAATTATTCTGCAGGATGTCCTGAGTTGGATTCGAGGCAAAGCTGAGGTGGAAGTTGTCGATCTCTTACTTCAGATAAGAGAAAAGTTGGTGAGTACAACTATGATCTGAATAAACGGTTGCCATGGGTTTTGATACTGATGATGAGGAGGACCACGAAGACGATGATGAAAAACTTAATCACGTGCACGTGATGTCCTCTCGTCCAATACGGTTACGAGAAAATGGGCTTCGATCATTGGTATATAACAATGGCGATTACAGTGGTGCTGGAAATACTGGGTGGGTTAGTAGTAATGGTGATGATGGCGGTGATGATGGTGGTGATTATGGTAGTAATGATGGTGTTAATATTTGTATTGATTATGATGCTGGTAATGATGATTGTTGTGATGATGGTTGTGGTGATGGTGATGATGGTGGTGGTGAGTTGTGGAGGTGGTGATGATGGTTGTGGTGGTGGTGATGATGGTTGTGATGGTGGTGGTGATGGTTGTGGTGATGGTGATGATGGTTGTGGTGATGGTGATGATGGTTGTGGTGTTGGTGATGGTGGTGGTGATGGTTGTAGTGGTGGTGATAATGGTTATGATGATGGCGGTGGTAGTGAAGATCATTCTGATGGTAGTGATGATGATGGTTGTGGTGATGATAATGGTAATAGTAGTGATGGTGTAAATGAGGATTTGGTGGTGGTAATCGTACGTCAAGATGGTGGCGATGATGAAGATGACAGGCCGTGGTCACATTCACCATGACACGAATAGTTCTATTACGATATTTGTTTGATGCTGATGATGAAAATGTTACCATGCTAAAAAGGACGCTTTTTACCTTATGTTATTATTGTGCAGGCTAAGACGACCAGTATGCCAGTCAGCCCTGAAATAAGAATTGAACTGGATAGGCAGATGAGATCGGTCATCGCTACCCTTCCCTCGGATCTTCAGTTTGTACTGCAAAACAGTTGACGCCCACCCAACCACGAAACGAACAACAAAAGACGCACGGTCAGAAAACAGTCAGTGTCCATTGCGCCGTCAGACTTAGGAAATGCTCAAATATCCAGACAGTTAATTCGCCTGCGATGATACCGAGACATTTCGGTCGGCGCGATCATTGTTATCGGCATCGTGCTAAGCATTAAGTGTTCGACCCTGTATGAAACCTTACTGAATTCACTGAAGGCTTCCCAGTGCCGATGGAGTGATGTTCAGAAAAGGTTTCAACATAGAACGTGGTTTAATAGACCTAATGTATAATAGTGTATATTTTTATGTTCAATTGATTTTTTATTCAAGTAAGAGACTTAATTTTAATGGAGACATTGCTGTTGAACAGCAAGAGTAACAGCAACGCGAGTTCGCCCCTTCATGTTCCACTAACCTTGTTTTGTTCTCGTTTCTAACTATTCACATACAAAGTTATAAATTCCTGCGAAGCTTTAATTTTTGATATTGTGAAATTCGGGAAATTTTTATCTTGGTTAAAGGCTGCGCATGAAGGGAACGGACGATGGTTGCATGACATTGCTCACTTATTAAAAACAGCGTATTAGTGAAGTTTTACGTTTTATTGGCTTGGTTGAATATTATTTTTGAATGAAGTGAAGTCTAGAATGACGTCAATTATGCCCTATGTCAGCCCCAAGGGGGGCTAACTATAACTGAATTATACCTCGTGCCAGTCCCAGGGAGCGCTCCTTACTACTGAATTATGCCTCGTGCCAGTCTTAGGAAGCGCTACTTTCTTCTGCTTTATGCCTCATGCCAGTCCCAGGGAGCGCTACTTTCTACTAAATTATGCCTCATGCCAGTCCCAGGGAGCGCTACTTTCTACTAAATTATGCCTCATGCCAGTCCACAGGGGGAGCTACTTACTACAGAATTATGCCTCGTGCCAATCCCCCGGAGGCGCTACTTACTAATAAGTTATGCCTCATCCCAGTCAGCAGGGGCGTTATTACTACTGAATTATGCCCCATGCCAGTCTGCAGGGGGCACTTCTTACTTTGAATTATGCCTCATGCAGGTCCCAGGGAGCGCGATATTCTACTAAATTATGCCTCATGCCAGTCCGCTAGAGGGGGCGCTATTTACTACTGAATTTCTCATCTTTTATCAGTTAGCGCCACGGTTGTACCCTGGGTACCAGAGGTCCGAGAGGGGCTGGGGAGAGAGAGAGACGAGGGGTCGGTACCATGGTTGTCGCGTAAGATACATGCAATACAGTACTGTTGCGGGGAAACAGCTCCTGATTTCCTTCTGCCTTGTTATTCGTTGCTCTGTTGCCTTGACAAAACCGTAGTGGTTAATTTTTAGCCAGTGCAGAGGACCAATCTGCTCTTACAAGAGCCTCAACAAAGAGGCAAAACCGATGGACACGTTTCACTATAACAATTGCAACACAAAGGTAACCGCGTCATCACGTTGCTATGTGACAATACAGTATACTATACAACGTCGTTCACAAGGACGTCTCTCTTCTCGAGAAAGCACCCTGGATGCAGCTGGTCACGTGGCACCCAGAAAGAGATTCCGGCCTCTTAAATTGTTCTTATTTCCTGATTTTTCCAAACACTGGATTAGTTGTCCAGAACAATAAAAAGGCGCTACCCAGCAGCACACGATGATCCAGCTAATTTTAACAAGTCTTACCAACAGGTAATGTTATGAACTTACATGTACACCTCAATCTGTGTACAAGGATTAAATGATTTTTTTTTAACTTCCAAACACTCCAAAGATATTTGGTCGAAACCAGGGGATAGTAATGAAGAGTTTAACCTATAAGAAAACACACGTATGACGCTATAGCGAGAAAACATTCCACCTTTCCCTGGAAAAAAAATTGCCTTGGCACACCGCACCGTCAGTAATGTGCTACTAGTGACACGTGACCAGCTGCAACTAGGGTACTTTCTCTCTACGGAATGGAAGAGGATTTTTTTGTTGGGTACGTGCTTAAGTTAATAAACCAAATATTTTAACGAAAATTTTATCAGAATTGGACACCTCACTTATAAAGTTATAGGCATGTTCACTTATAACTTACGGAAGCAACGACTATACAATGAAGAAAGATTTGAACGAAGGTAATTATTTTATCTGAGAAGTGTCAGAACTAAACTTCAAAGTTAAGGTTTGAATAGAAACAAATTGATAAATTTACAAGTTAAAAAATGTAGTGAAAAGAATTGAGCCTAGCAGCGTTTCGCCGGATTGTAGTCCTTCGTCAGAGTGAATGTAACGACAGGCATTCTTACGGCCCTAATATTCCTAAAATTCCTAATTTTTTATCAATTTCCTAAAAATCCCTAATTTTTCACC
>JAOBAY020080719.1:0-18819 GCA_025331085.2 Zoanthus sociatus
GGGGCGCGGCCCCACCGGCGCCCCCCCGGCGCGGCCCCGCCCCCCGGAACGCCACTAAATACCATAAATAAAAAATTGCAAATAAAAGCTATTATTCAAATTACATTTTTTTGTTTGTCAGAAATTGTAATGGGTATGATTAATTACCACATGTGGTCCAGTGACGCAGCAACTCACCAAGGATCCGAAAATTTCACAAGCAGAGCAAGTGCCGAATGTGCGAGTTCGGCTTTTCACGAGCCCTGTGCCCGGTGTGCCCCGACTGTTTCTAGGGGAATCCGGAGGGGAGGGGGAAGGGGGAAGGGAGGGGGCATGCTTCGCAGAGAAGTTTTCTGTGTCCTATTTTTTTAATACTATTTTTCCCTGTCAAAATAATTTGAAGGCCCAGACCTGAAGACCTACGGGCTGGTTACACTACAGGGTAACGCGACTGACTGGAGTCCAATTCCGTCTGTAATTATACGAGTGGTTAATAGAACCGGATCGGATAACGTCGAAGATGGACTCCGATTTGTTAATCATGAGTATGATTACAGACTGAATTCGACGACATGAAGTCCTGTTACCAATTAATCATAATCATTACATGGGTGATTACAATTTTGCAGATTAATAAGTGCAAAATACAGCAGTTTATGCACTTATCACATTTGAGGAAATTGTAATGATTGTGATTGGGTCGAACATCATAAATACAAAATGATAAAAAGCCAAAAAATACGCATGACTTCAAAATGGAGGTGCACGCAGCGGGAGTTTGATTTAAAGCCACCAGCACGATTTCAGACCAAAATTGCTCTCCAATCAGTACAATTGGCAACTTATCATATCCCTTCTGAAATCTATTTTTAAGCCAAAAAAGGACAAATGCATGTGTCACAAATATCGCCGGACTATGAACGATATAGCACTACAATTTTCTCATTCCATTTTTTTTAATCTGTAATTTGCAGCAATAAAAAGTCAAATTTCCAGATCATGTCACGTTTTTCACTTTCTCCTGCACTCTGATTGGCTAGTTAAGCTTTTTCTGCTATATGATTGGTTGATCAAAACAGTGCGCGCGATTACAGACTCAAAGTAAAGCTATTACGAGCTCAAAATAGTGCGACTTACGCAAAATAGTGCGACTTACGCCAAATATGGACCATGGAACTCTCTTTTCTTCTTAACCCTTAAAGCGCTGTAGTTACGCGGGTTTCATCTCCTATATATATTTCAAGGTCCAAAGTTTGTTTCTGCTCACAAGGCCTGGTTAGGCAGCAAACATGAAAGTAACTATTTGCAATAATCAAACTCAAAGCCAAAGTACTGAAAAGAACTGGAAACTTACAATTACAGGCAGATAATTTCGTCTTTTTTATCGCGAGCCTTGGATTAATGACTTCAAAGAGCAATGAACGTGTTTTATTTCAATTTTCGATTCTCCCCCGAATAAGAATAAAATAACCCATTTTCTAACTTACTCCTCCCTACTCAGTGGCGAACTGGTTTATTCAGTTTACTACGGGGGAAGGGGAGGGGGTAGTCGGTACTACAGTATAGGAATCTCGACTGCCATGAAAATGTTGTTCGGTTCTGCAACAATATTTTTAATCATGAGCAAAACATACCTCGATTTTAGTATTAGCCACAGTGTCTTAGCTGGCAATTCATAGTCTCAACTACAATAAAAAAGAAGAAATGCTTTCTTTACTGCGGAATGAATTCATTCATACCGCGAGAAAAGATACTCAACAGTTTTGCATTATTTCCAGGTAATATGAAATTTTGAAGATTAAAAGATTCCGCTGTCGTTGCTTTTCCAGTGCTATATTAATGATTTTTTGACGTCTGTTGTTACTCTGCCAACTCACGCTGAACTCACGTGTTGATATTTGAAAACTACAAGCCATTGGCTATTATCACGTCAATATATTACTTAACGAGATTATGTACAGGTTACAAACTTTGCATGATAATCGTACTCTGATCTCATTCTATATTACTACGTTCACAGGGCAAATCAAAGCTCCTTGAATCGTTTTCCTATATTCCATTAGCTGGTATAACTATGGCGAAAGTGCAACATGTCAATAAAATCCCAACAATTCGAGGAACTGATGTGATGAGAGACCCGAAGTTGAACAAGGTAAAAAGTATTAAGCAATGCACCTATCCTAACTTTGACTTTGTTTTTCGACCTTCACTTTAGGCCGGTTTATATTGAGAAATTAAAGGCGGTTGGAAAACTTATTTATTAATGTATTTCCTCGAAAATGTCTGTGGACTACCATTTTGAAATTATCCCTCTGCGTGCAAGGATAATAGCCTTTTGTTTAGGAGTATATAAACAAAAACAGGAAAAAAATGAAATTCGTGGATATATTCACGCGCACACGTTGTCAAGGGCAAATGTCAATCAAAAATTTGTATTTACAGTGTATTGAGTTCTTTAATTCCCTTGTGTTAAAGAGTCTTTGTAAATTATTGTGTCATTGTTTTCATTAAAATGTCAACTTTTGAAGTTCAACACTCAAGATAAACAAATTTGATTTAACCACTTACATTCACTATAAATTTAAATCTAATCTTTTTAGGAATGAATGTCTTGTAGAAAGCTTCAGTTTGTACAAATTGTATACTCTGAAGGCCAGAATAGACGCCCCCCTACCCCTCCTCCCTGACTATATTTTATTTAAAAACATGACTTGTATACGTATACCAGGACATTCTTATTACAACCCCCTGCTTATTAACCCTTGTCCTGCTAAAAAAGATTTCATATAAATTAAACTTGTCTTAACTTTTGAACCTGTTGATTAAACCTTATTAAATGACCATTCATTTTCTTTGTCTTTGTAAGTATAATTTAGAAATGTCTATGGTTTTGACTAATTCTGAAGTTTTTATTTTCTTAGAAAATTAAAATTTTTGGCTTTCAAAAGTCTAGCATGTAAAGGATTAACTTTTTTTTACTAAGCAACCTCTATAACTATGAGCGGACGCGGTTAGCGCAGTTGGTAAGATCTCTGCTTTCCGACCACATGTTCTCCAGTTTGGTCCTGACTTCGGGCGAGATATGAATATTTATGTGACCTTCTTTTCCGCATAGCTACAGTAACTCAGCTTTCCATCCTTCCGGGGTAGGTAAATGAGTACTAGCGTTTAAGGGAGCAAACCTGCGATGGATTAGTGTCCCTTCCAGGGGGAGTCAAACACTCTCATCTCCTCAAACACTACAGAAACCGGAGATAAGTGCCGGCTCCATGCATGGATCACTAGGTTTGAAAAGATTTAGTTTTAGCTTAGTTGCATAACTATGCTTCTATTTCCTTATTATGAAATAGTAATGAGAACAAGAAAAGACATTGCACCGTGTTGTGTACTGTCCACGTTACTGCATCTTTCGATGTAGCAACCTTGTAAGTTGCCACCCAACCTTTTCCTTTACCACCTTGAACATTTACTCCCGAGATTACATGAGGCCCTTTCAGGTCAATCTGGAGCCACTGTTTATCATTTGCATCATATGAACACCATCCTCCTCCATGTATAACGGATCCTAATCTTGCACTCATTGCATTCAGAAATAAGGTTTCGGAATCAAAGCTGCTGCTAATTTGGTCATAACGTACTATATTTTTGTCGTTGACGCCTATGGGTTGTTGTAGAACTAGGAGGAACAAAACGAATGGCAGAGATTAACAACAATCGTTTTATGAATTTAAAAAAACACCGGAATATTTAACCTTCAACTCGGTTACAAATTCAAAGTTTTTACATGACCTATTAGGCACTAAAACATCAACAATACAGTTTAATAAAAAAAAATGAGAGTGCTACGTTTCGAAGCGTCATCGCTTCATCTTCAGGCAGTAATAAATGAATGTTAGTATAAGTCATTATAAATTCTCTTAGGGTTATTTAAATTAGTGACACAAACAATAATGTAAAATTTTGAAAAAAGAAACAATGATCCAAACTTTTGCAAGTTAACCAGGGTAAAAAATGGTGATCGAGAAATCATTCGGTTAATTCCAATGTCGCAATATACGTGCGTGTTCATGTACTTACGTAAAGGGTAAAAAACTTCTATTTCGTCAACAATGAAGCGAAAACTTCCGGCCAACAGTGTCCGCGATGCAGTTGAAAATGGCTTGTATGAAGAGTCTGGTAAGTTATATGATGCTCCAAGTTCTGTGTATGATGTCGAGTTTTGATTTGCGTTGTCGCCTATATGAATATCGTTCGTTCCAAAGATTGGGCCAGATGTAGGATCATTCAATGCAGCTTTGTTTTTTTGGTTTGTCATGATATCGAGTTTGAAGGGCTTTAGATCTGATGGATTCTTTAAACTGAATATGAATGATGAGACACTTGGGATGTTCTTCGCAGGGCCTAAAACAGAAATGTTATATACTTATAAAGCATGTGAAAGCGACCTTTATTAAATTCAGTTACTGGACGAAAATCAGATTACTTAGGAATATCAGTTACCTTACGACTATATTATTAATTTGATGCTTAATTTCCGAATTCCTCACATTGTGTGCACTGAGAACCGCGACAGTCATACAATAGGTTGCTTATAAATGTCAGATACTTAATAGAACTTGAAATAACTTAAAAGCTTGTCTTACGAGCATTAAGTAACTTAATAGCCTGCGTAGCAAGCGCAAAAAAACGTCAGCGGGAGACACAAAACAAAAAAGAAGATGGGGGGCTGGGGAGAAGGAAAGGGAGGAAGCGTTTGCAGCCAAAGTTTACAAAACTCTGCTATACAATATCACATTTCTTTTGAATCGTTGAACGCTATTAAAATGGGAAAAATGAGGGCAAATAAAAAACATTAAAGAATCGAAGACTTCCGAGACTTCTCGTTCTTCTGCTAGAAGAAAAGAAAATAGGCACGCAATACGTGCTTAGTGGCTCCTTTTGTAGAACACACTGAAACCTTATCCCAAGGCAACTTCTCGTCTTTTGGAGATCATTGTCATCAACACCGTTATAAGCCTATCGCAGAATGGAGGCAGATAAGCTTAGTTCAAATGTTCTGATAACAATGGACTTGTAGTGACGACTTTCTTTATTTTTCTTAAATACAGAAAACTTGAAAAATACATCATGTATGAATACGACCTACTGGGTACACGAGGAATGATGTGTAGTGTGATGACAAGAACTTGTGCCTTACTCAATCTCGAGGCAGTCATGGCAAGTAGCTGGAACATAAAGTCAACATAAAACTTTTTATCAAATTCAGTAGAATGATTTGCCATTGAATCTTTGCAGCAGATAGCTGGCGCAAATTTTCTATTTGTTTCAATAGAAATTTAAAAGTACTAGTCACGTGGGTTTTTGAAAGTAAAAGTTCTTGACCAATCAACATTTTATAGTCAAATTCGCAAAGGTTATCATACGGCTTCAGGTTCAATTTGGAATTAATTGCAGGAGTTTTAATTTTGCGGCCTCGTGCGCCTTTACTTCATAATATCCTTGAGCAATTAATTCCAAATCAAACTTGAAGCCGTATAATTTACTAAATATGCATGCTAAAAACAGCGTGAAAATGTAATAAATCAACCTACAATTCAAACACAGCAAACCATTATTATTACATTGAAATTGCACCGTCCTCAATTATGTTTAATATTATATGACTGCAAAATAAAGAAGATTTTGGGGTTTTGTTTTTCCTTTACATTCCTTCTCTTCGTGCAGTCCCCTATCTTCTTTATATTTCGTCTCCGTCCCTCACGTTATGCGCTTGCTACGCAGGCTAGTAATTTACCAGCATCAGATAACTTACAAACATTGGGTAAGATCCTAATCTTACGAACCTCCGGATTACCTAAAGTAAATAAGATATTTTATGAATACGAGATATAGTGCAGAACATCAGTTATGGTATCCACCAAGAAAGACGAATCACAATGTGAACATACCAACTGCCCTGTCGCACAGACGCAGTTTTGCTTACGCAAAAACGTAATCTATAAAATTACATGCGACCAATGCCAACGATTCTACGTCGGTAGCACAACCCGACTTACACACGAACGTATAACTCACTCTAAGGGAACATCTAAACAACAACAACTCATCCGTATTCAAACATCTTCTAGAATGTCAAGGGATCACCAAAAATGCGAAAATAAAATTGGCAACCACAATGAGCCAGTTAACCCTCGCCTTCTTGAAGCACTGAAAATTAGAAAGCATAAGTTCAAATTAACTCTAGGGAGGAGTGCTCTGAACTCAAAGACCTTTTATTCTAATATTTACCCGTTTTTACCTTTTATCTATTTATTTATTTATTTATTATTTTTTAATTAATTAGATCAATTTATTTATTTTATGGTTATGATTATGATTACTAATATTTTATTTATTTATTACCTTTAGCATAAACCGTTTGTTAAAATTATTTTTACTACATATATATATATCTTTGTTCCATTGTCCTATTGTTTACTGTAACTCTATTGTCTAGCATAATACCTTGCCCGATAAAAGTTTTACTTCAAATATTCCATATATTCCAATATTCGGCGAAAGCTTGGAAAACTAAATTACCGTAGCATTCTAAAAGGCCTCACTCGAATTATGAACGTCTAATTTTATAAAGGATACATTTTGAAGCTTGGAAACTAAAGATGTTTAAAAACCACAAAACATCTATAACAAGAATAATGGATGTGAAATTGAGGAAAATAAAGAGAATTATGAATATATTTAATTTGGATTTGCTAGAATTATAACAGAAGGTCTTGGAGGATAATTGCAGAGAACATTATAGATTCGTTGAATCTAATTGAAGAAAGCATATGATAGAATTCCGAGGATGTGGAGCTTTTTTGCCGGTACATGATACTGCGAATGGTTCCTTTATTCATTTGAAACACAGATTTCATTAAATAAAGGTTTTTTAAATTTTTCGGGGATAAGTGTAAAATAAACTCATTACAACATGTTCACTATAAACTATATGGTACTAATTGTGTCTTCGCAACCTACAATAGAAGAACATTTTGTTACCTCCCCAATTTTGATCCAAGAAACCTCCAAAAATTGCATCCCCGACTCTCACAAGAGTAACTGTTGGTCCTTTGTTGTCGCAGTTTTCGTGAAACTGCTGTGCACTCCATCCATCGTTCTTGCCTCTATAACAACGTGACCACTTGGTAGCAACAGGAAATGTGGAAGATAGCCAAGAACTTAGAGCATTCAGGTACACCTCATTGTTTCCAAGAATATTTGATACAAAGCTTCCTGTGGGAGTGATTTAATAAGATACAGGACTAGTTTGCTTTATATAAATCGTACTTAGCGATATTTGAATACTAAACAGAAAAAAAAGATTTTTGATAATTTGTGGAAAGAGTTCTATAATTTACTTGAAGTTGCATTGCATCATTTGGAAGTTGATATTCCTTTTTATATATATAAGTAAAGAGCGATGCTTGTAGGATCGATGTGGCAATAATGACAAACGTCAAAAATAGATGGGCGCTAACACAACAGTTTTAGCACGCTATTCCAAGAGGAGCTAACTGAAGCAAGTATACCTTAATTGCTTTTTCAAAACCTATTGAAATACGTCGGAGAGGAAATAGAAGACGTAAATAAATCAACTCTAAGTTAGAATATACAATCATCTCCGTAACTAACGAAAAGGGTGCTTGATGCGGCTTTGAGCGTTAACTCTCCACAGAGCGTTAGGTGAAACTGGCTAATGGCTAACCTTTGAGGCGTCATAAACTTTTAGTCTAGGATTAATTGATTACTCTCGTGAACAATCTAGCTAGGGTCTAAACACATTAACCTAGAGAGCATGTCTTTGATATTCTTATTCTATATTGCATGGAAGAAAGAGTGGAAATGGAAAAGAATGGAAAGAGCATGAATCCTCCATACAGGTCCTAGGGTAATCTCTCCTATATTATTTCTAGACAAGGTACCTAGTTCTTTCTCGGATGTTAATCGACCGTGATGAGGATGTTTTCATGGAATAGACGGGAAGAATGAAATTGAGACCAAATGCAGGCTATTTTAAACAGCAATTTGAAGTCTCAAACATAGAATAAACGTAGAGTAGCATTGGCGGAAGAACTGGTTAACATGGCTTAAAATAACATAAGAGAGATTAACCTAGGAATAAGGCCAATATGGAGTATTTACGCAACCTCTTGCCATTCATTCTCTCTTGAGTGGGAATTTTTACTGTAGATAAAAGGCTAACATAATTTCAAATGTGGATAACAAACCTTTGTAATGGAGCCACATACTAACGGTTAATCCCTTTTTGCATAGTGCCGGATTACTGATACAAGTCCTATCAAACTCTCCGGCTTCAACATACCCCGAACCATCTATTGAAAGAGTTCCAAGATCATTATGCGTTCCATTGCCAATTAATGTTGCATTTTTCTTTGCGATTGTGTCTTCAATCTCTCCATTATGCGAATCCCCAAGTTTCCAGCGATGGATGTCTGCAGTGAACAAAAGTAAAAATTTAGATGATATTTTTGCGTTCTTTAAAACGAAATCATAGTTTATTTTTAAGTCTTATACAATGTATTCTAAAGAATGCAAGAAATCAGTGGTCTGAAATTTTGTTTAACTTGTCTAGTTGTTTTGAATAGTTAAAGACTTTTAATGTAGTTTAATATTACTCTGAACATAGTTGTGATGGGCAATCAAATCTTTTAATACAATCAGCTGAAGATATGAAGGTAACTCTACCTTATACATATATATTAACATTTAAACTTAGAGTTTCTCAAACCAAGTTTTGAAATAACATTTTTTAAAAGCATTTATTGCTGCGAGCGAAGCGAGTAGCCTCCTATTCTGAACACAGTGTAATAATCTGTGGATGTCACTAGACGAACATGCAATACATACGGTCAGCAGTTCAAGTCCATCCCGTATCGAGAGTCGGTTCAAGGATGTCACTAGACAAACACGCTACAAGCCATGGAGAGGTACTTTTAGAGGGCGCAATATATCGTTCAGCGGTTGTTATGCGCAAATTCTACTGCGCATCCATGTGCTTTCTCTTGACTTCGCATGGTGTTGGCTAAGGGTTTTACTCGTCATTGCAGGTAAGAAATACGCTATTTGTAATACTTTTTTGATGTCAAAGTCCCGTTTATTCATTGGTGGAAGTATTCATCAAGGTCATGAACGTTTTAATGACGTTTCAAGGGGAAGACAGTGTTCTTTTATGTGTTTTTCGGCACTTTTATGTGCTCACAATTTCGCAGTTGGCGATTGGAATTCCGATACTATCGATGATATTCTTGAGAAAGGAAACCGTCTTTATCTGGATGCCCTAATCCGAGGCTTGATTCCAGACGCAGATAAATTGTCTTTAGATTATTTGCCAACAATTATTTGTCCTTTTTCCTACATGAATTACGACAGTGCTCAAAACAAAGCAAATCATTCGCCCAGTGTGGCACAACTAAATCATTCACCCGTTGCGGTGAATAATAAAAATCGTTCACCCGTTGCGGTGAATAACAACCCACTGATAGTGGATAAGCCCAGTGAGGCGAAATGTTATCCCAGTGAGGAACAAACTGAAAATGACGAGGAAAAACTGTATGTAACATACAAGCCATATTTCCAAGGAGTGATTGCTCAAGACCAGCTTGTAAACGAGGCTCCATTTTACGATATGCGTTCAGCTTTGATGAATGCTTTTCTCAACGATAACTATGGACTTATAGTATTAGACGGTTATACACTAGCTATAATTAACACTTCAGATTGTTTTTATATCTTGACTCTCATCAACGTAATTGTTATGGTATGCCTGATCCTAATGGGGTAGCTGTTGTTATGAAATGTTTTGATATCAATGAGTTGCAAGAATATTTATGTTCTCTATCCTTTGAATTGAATGTTAAGTTTTTCGAACTCGTACCAGTGCATTTTGAAAATAACTGTGCTAATATTCAGTTTGATGAAACAAGTCCCAATGCAAAAGTTCAAACAAAAAATTTTGAAAGCATAACTAACCATGAAAAAAATCGAACAGACAGTTTTGAAAGCACAATGCAAACGTATTCTCAAAAAGCTAATGATCATAATGATGATCACCTAAATTTACAACAAACTGAAACCAGACTAGCCAGAAAAAGAGCTTGCTATCATAAACGGAAAGCTAAAGAAACTGAAAATGAGCGGCGTGAAAGGTTAGATAAAAATGCTGCTTGTAAAAGAGCAAAACGTTTAGTTGAAACTAAGTCTGAAAAGTCAGAAAGACTTGATAAAAATAAGCGGTATAAAAAAAAGGTCCAAAAACGAGGTCTTCCTCAAAAAGATTACTTGAAAACTTTTAACACTATCAAACATGGAAGATTATATGAGCAAAGTTGGGCACAATCAAATATTTCAAAATTTCATAATTCTATTCAGTTTCACAACATTCAATGCACTATATGTTTTGAAACCTGGCCACTGAAATCTAGGCCAAGGTTACCAGAAACCTATGTTTGTGCAAGATGCTTGAGAGATAAAAAGTCACCTAAAAAGTTTTCTAAGGAAAATTCAATGATTCCATCCAAAGTTCCTTCTGAGCTACAGGGTTTATCTCAAGTAGAGGAAATGTTAATTGCTCGTGCTCTTCCAATCATGAGAGTTTATATCAAACCTGGGGGACAAAGGGGCTACTCAGGACATTACATAAATTTACCACAAAATGTAAATGAACTTGCACATTCATTGCCTAGATATCCCAAAGATTTATCTGTTATCATTGTAAAAGTTAAAGGTAGAAATGATACATTTAAAGATGTAAATGTGAGGAGAAGACAAGTTTTTGATGCTTTAATTTGGCTTAAACAAAATAATTTTCTCTATAAAGATATAACAATAAATGAGGAAGCATTGAATTCTTTGCCTGAAAATGATATACCATCAGATCTTTTGACTGTTGAAAGTGAAGAGGATTTACTGTCTGGTGAAACTTTCACTTCTGATTTAGGACCACCTAATGATGATCCCACTGATGATAGAGTTTACAATGATTCAAATGATATGAGTAGTTTTTTACCTGTTGGTCAACAACAGGAACAGGAACTAGATGCTGTCAAAAATCAACTTAATGGAGAAGAGCCAATGAATTGGCCATCTGTTGATAATCAGCCATTAAATGAATTTGAAACCCCATATTTAGCTTCTATGTCATTACCTACTTTATTTCCTGATGGTACGGGGGATCCTACCAATCAAGCTCTAGCAAGAGATGTACCTCTCTCTGAAAGAATCAAACATCTTATTAAGCTAGGTGAAAAAGTAAATGGTTCATGGGTATATCAATTTGCCAACCACCCAAGATTTGCTTATTGGGCTTTGAACATAATTCAAGGGAAAAGAACCCTAGAGCAAACTGGAATTTTTCTCAAACAAAATCCTGGAGAAGCTCATCTAACAATTGATGAACTGCGTGAAATGGCTGCAACAAATAATTCAGCAATATTGCTGTCTAAAGTATCTAGATATGTAGCCAATATTCCTGGTACAAATGCATACTGGAATAGAGTTAGAGAAGATCTTAAAGCAATATGTACAAATGTTGGAACACCAACATTATTTTTCACATTTTCATCAGCTGATATGCATTGGCCAGAGTTATATTCAATTTTTTCAGATGAAAAGAATGTAAATGACATATTCACACCCTCCAGTGAACAAAGGAGACAAAATGTAATCAATAATCCTCATATTGTTGACTGGTTCTTCACACAAAGAATAGAAGCTTTTGTTAAACATTGGCTATATAACACTCTTGATGCAAAATGGCACTGGTATAGGTTTGAATATCAAGGTAGAGGTAGTATTCATTGTCATGGTACTACTAAATTGAAAAATGATCCAGGATTGTGTGAATTGACTAAAACTGCCTTGAAAGGTTACCTTGCTCAGAAATTAAAAGATGAAAATACTGTTGATGATACATCTGAATTAGACAGGGATATTGAATCTGGTAATAATGCTGCTGCAATAGCATGTCAGTATGTTGACTGGTTGTTATCAACCATTAACCCAAATCCTCCAGATGAAAACGTGTGGTTAAGACCACAGATCCATCCCTGTCAAAGACAATATAAAGACATCCCAGAATGGGAAAAGGATTCTGATTATGTAGATCTTTTGAACATGGTTGAACGACATACCCGCTGCAGTACTAGCTATTGTTTGAGAAAAAAGAAAAGTGATTCAGAATTGAAATGCAGATTTCATTTTCCCTATGACAGTTCTCAGCAAACAAAAATTGAATTTGAAAAAGTACATTCTAAGAATGATAGTAGTCTGCAATACAGGGCTAAGATTGTAACTAAAAGAAATGATCCAAGGTTAAACAACAACCAAAGACTTCAAATACAAGGCTGGAGAGCCAACTGTGATATACAAGTGATAATTGATCATTATGCCTGTGTTGATACCTTACAAAATATGCTGCTAAAAGTGAACCAAGATCACTTATACTTAAACAAGCATTTAATACTATTGTTCAAGGTGTTGCTACTACAAGTAATCCACATAAGGCTATTAGGAAGGTTGTAATGAAATGTCTTGGTGAAAGAGATTATGCTGCACAAGAGACTATGCATCACTTACTATCATTAAAATTGCATAGCTCATCTTTCAATGTTATACCGATCAGTTTGAATGGTTCCCGTAAAGTAAACTCCAATAGATATTTATCTAATAATGGTGATGATAATTGTACAAATAACTCTTTACTTGATGTATATGCTAATTGACACGAATACGACAACTCCCCATGTGTTGTCAATATGAACTGTGTGCAATTTGCAACAACATATAAACTTGTAAATGCCAAATTAACAAAACTTCCTGATAATGTTATTCCAAGGATATTTCCAACCTATTCTTGTAATCCCAATGGACCTAATTTTGCACTTTATTGCAAATATCAACTTCTTAGATATAAGCCCTGGAGGTTGACACAAAATAATGCATGGGGGAATCAAGACCCTTCTCCAGAAATCTTTATTACTTGCTGACATGAATTTTTACAAACACCATATGCCCAAACTGAGGTACCAGACTGGTTTGATAAACTACAAGATGTTATTCAAAATCAAGATCAGTTACATGATGAGACAGTTGAGTCGAACAGTAATACTCGTGAAGAATGGATGATATTGTCAAATCTCCACACACCTTTTGAAAATTCCAATGTAAATTCAGGCTCATCTCATGACTGGTATCAAGACAGAGCTAGATACAGCGAACAACAAATTGGGGAAATGCCCTCATGGATAAAAACAAAGAAAGAAGAATCTACTGCTACCTTGCAAACAGACTATGAAATTGTTGATGAAAGCACTCTTAACGAAATGCAAAAACTTGCCTATGATATTGTTAAAAAACATTCAGAAGACAATTCTACTGAAAAAGATCCACTGTGCCTCATCATAATAGGTGTAGCTGGTACTGGTAAGAGCTATTTGATAAATGCCTTGTCTGGCTTATTACAGAATAGATGTGTAGTCACTGCAACAACAGGTACAGCTTCATTTAATATCAAAGGTATTACTATTCATTCACTGCTCAATTTACCTGTAGGTCTCAGGGGAAACAAAGATCTAACAGGTCAAAGCTTGTGTAGATTACAGGAAAGACTTGATGGAGTAGATTACATACTTATTGACGAATATTCAATGCTTGGCCAAACTACACTTGGATGGATAGATAAACGTTGCAAACAGGCAACAGGATTAATTCTTTCACAAAGTACTTGGAGGAAAATCACTTATTCTAATAGGTGATCCAGGAAAATTACCGCCTGTAGGAGAAAAACCCCTTTATCATGATAGACCTTCTAATGCCATTGGAGAACAAGGTTTTCAGACTTACAAAATGTTTGATAAAATTGTTAAGCTAATAGTTAATCAAAGGGTCCAAGGTTGCTGTGAAGAACAGCAACAATTTCGAAATCTGCTCTTAAGACTTCGAAAGGGAGAATCAACATATGAAGATTGGCAGTTATTATTGTCTCGTCAACCATCAAATATACCAAACTTAAGTGAGTTTGATGATGCAATGAGGTTGTTTTACACCAACACTGATGTTGCTAGCTATAACCATGACCAGTTAATGAGACTTCAAGAACCTATTGCCAACATTAATAATGCTCGTCATTCTTCTCTCACTGCAAAAAACATGTCATCAGATGAAATGTCAGGTCTAGAATTTACAATTTTCTTAGCCAAAGGAGCAAAGTAATATTAACTATGAATTTGTGGCCTTCTGTGGGTCTATGTAATGGGGCAACTGGTATTGTAATTGATATTATTTATGAAAGTCGTCATCAACCGCCTGACTTACCAATTGCTATAATTATTCAATTTGACAGTTACAGATAATGGCCCCTCCTTTTGTGATACACTACCCTCTTGCGTACCAATATGTCCTGTTACCATCTCTGCTCAGTCAATAGATGGAATTCATGAACGGCAACAGCTTCCTTTGAAACTAGCTTACTCTTTAACTATCCATAAATCTCAAGGTCTCACTATACCTAAAGTATGGCTGCATATTGGTAAATCTGAGAAAACACCTGGTATTTCTTATGTAGCCATAAGCAGAGTTAAAACACTATCATCTCTTGTTATTGAACCTATGACATTTAAAAGGCTAAAGAATTTAAATAAATCTGCAACTTTGCAATATAGGCTGGCTGAAGAGGCTAGATTAAATGACTTAGGCAAAATAACAGAAACCACTTTCAATCAAGTATGATAAATTCCTTATATTTGTAGATGTATATAATTATAGCAATAATTTAACATTTCATACATTTCAATGTTGAATTACATTGCTATTTTTTTATTTTTTCACTTTTTATAAATGTGTTCAAATATTGCCAATGCTCCATTTTTTAAGTAAGTATTTTTATAGTTTTTCTATGTATTGTTGTTGTATTATTATAATTACTAACCAATTTATTCCCCTAATGAATATGTATTTTTTATTTTCAGAGTCATGGAAATTCAAACAACTGCTGACATGCAAGGTAATTGAGTTTTAAAACACTTGCACACCAGTGAAATAGTTAAGTCCAATATAGCAGCATTAGAGTGATTTTCTTTAACCTGTAAAACAATGTGAAATAGTCGAAGTGTAATATGCAGTACAACAAAAAAACTGCAAAAATCTATGTGAAATAAAAAATAACAATTAAATACACTTTATTGCACAGTTTTTGAAAAACAACTCCAACAAAATATTTAGAAACACACATATGTCACTTTTTCATAATTCTTTATTACATTTTTAGGGGGCTCTGACCAAATAACTGAACAAGAAGACCTTCTGGATTATATTTCCAATATCACACCTATGATGACAAGTGGCGCTAAGAAATACTTCAGTTGTCATATTCATAATAAGAGCCAGAAGAAAAGAGCTGTATGCTTTTCACCAGAGAAAAAAACCCTCCTGGCACGGTTACAAGAACAGAAAAGTCCAGTGAAAATAAGCAAATTTAAAATCAACACCAATTCCCCAACAAAAGACAGAGTAATCAATCAAGATACCGAAATCACTCGAACCGAATTGAATGCTGAAAGTGCTTTTACTCTAGTTACTATACCAACAGACTCTATAACTACACTAGAATCTCTGGCAAATGCTATACCCGAACAATTAATCACAATTAAAGCTAAAGTATTCACTTTAGGCCCAGTGAAGAAAATTATTACAAGAAACAAACAAGAACTAAACAAACAAGATGGTACACTTGTTGACCCAACAGGCCAAATAAATATAGTACTTTGGCAGGAACAAGTAAACTCCATTGAAGAGGGTCAAACTTATGTGTTTAAACACATAAAAGTCAAAGACAACCAATATGGGGAAAGGTATCTGAATCCCCCCAAGAACAGTATCACATACTCTGCCACAGTTTGCGAACACCATGAAGAACCACTACCAGATGTAAATGTGCTACCTGATACAATAATGCAAACAGATGCTATCATATGTGGGGTAAAAGACATCACTATCTTCAAGGCTTGCTTTGCCTGCAATACAAAAATTACTGAAAACAATGGGAAAGCAAGCTGCACCAAATGCAGAATGACTGTAAAAAAGCAACTATGTAAAGCCCAATGTTTCATGAAAGTTTCATTTATGACAGTTCCACAAAGAAAAATTATCCAGCTATCGGTGTTCAGCAATGAAGCATTCAGTTTAGCCTCCTTAATCAATCTAAACATTAATGACTGCACCACAGAACAACTCCAGCAACAATTGATAGATGACCTTGAAACCTTGCATGTTTCATATGACTCTGCAACAAATAAACTTGTTGAAGCAACACAGAAGTAGATTTAATAACCGCCACATATCAGGGACGTTTGTTCTTAGAGAATTCTTCAATCAATATTGATAAGTATGCGATAAATGTTTCTTGTTGATCTTTATCAGGTGATCAATAATGTTATTTTGTTTGTTACTGTTCTTGGAATTGATTGTTATCTAAATAGCACATGGAAAATTTAATCAATTATTTGAACCACATTTATTAGTTCTGTAATTAATATGCAGAATATATGATTCTGTAAATTCAAATATCAGTGATCAAAAACTAATGTTTTGTTACATTTATGCATTAAAATGTGTAATTTACAGTATATTTTCCAATTTCAATGAAAATGTTTATCAACTTTGATTTATAGTAAATAAGATGCAGCTATAATATGGTTCTATAAATTCAAATATCAATGGTGAACCACTGATGTTTTGTTACAGTTATGCATAAAATTATGCAATTTACAGTATATTTTCCAATGCCAATAAAAGTGTTTAAATCAACTTTGATTTTTATGATTCTATAAATTCAGAAATCAGTGATCAATAACTGATATGTTGTTACAGTTTTGTTAAAATTTGTAGTTTACAATATACTTTTCATTGTAAATTAACTTTTTATTTGCTTAGATTTATAATAATAATTATTACTAGTAAGATACAATTTTATATGATTCTATAAATTCAGAAATCAGTTCTCATTATCCCATATATTGTTACAGTTATACATGGAAATCTGTACTTTACAGTATAATTTCCATTTCAAAAACCTTTTCTTGCCAACTTTGATTTATAATTATTAAGATACAGTTACATATGATTCTGTAAATTCAGAAATCAATGATTAAATAAATGTATTGTTACAGTTCAGTCTGTATTAACTATCAGTATATGCAATATACCTTAGAGTAGTTTTTATAAACCCATGAAATACGCACTGAATTAACACACATACTAGTGAACTCTAATTCCATTGTTTTCCTTTTGTAGTTATGTACTATAAAGTACTAAATGATATTAGTTGTTTCATGGGTTTTTGACAACCACTCTATTGAACTCATAGCCAAAATATGAGTTGTTATATTATTTGGAATTATTAAGATTTCTTGTACAATGACCTTTTCATCTTCATTGTTTCTGTTTAATTTATTGTGAAGTGCTCCAAAAGAAACATCAATAATCAAAACACAAGAGTGAATGCACTTAAAACCTTTTTCTTTTTGTGCTACTTAGTGCAATTTAGTAAAGAGTGTTCAGAACAAAAAATGGTAACTTCGAAAATATCTAGCCTGCATAACATCCGGATAAAATGTCCGGATGTCACGCAGGCTAAAAATATCCTACTTGAACAAATTTTTACTATTTTGATTTTATAGAGTGATTGCACTAGTCTGTTACATTGTACTCTCGCAGCAGTCACTTTCTATTAGAAATAGCTAGTCTATTTGCTTATTTTGATTTATTTTATGTTTTGTTTATCTTATTTTTTGGGGGGATGGAGGGTACATGCTACTTGAACTTTCTTATGAAGCTTAAATCCTATACTTTGGAGAGAGAAATACACGTCATGTGTAACAAATTGAGCAATATTGCTCTCCCGGTTAGGTATATTATATATAAAAAATTAGCCGAAAGAGGATTATCGGGTTCATTGAAAGAATTTTAATGTGCGATACTACAGTTAATACATCTTCATCGTGGAAAGCTTTTGTTTTCTCTTAATAGGTTCAATAGAAAGAATGAAAAAGAAAAACTATTTACCAATGCCTTCAACTTACCTGTTGGGGTACAAAGTGATACTGGTTCTACTATGACACCCCCAGTGATCCAAAATTTTAGCATGTTCCAAGAAAGCATGCTTCCTTTTGCTTCGATGCAATTCCTATGGACATTATGAATTTCAATGTCACTCAGACTCGTATCCCATATATGGAAATTTGTTATCTCACCAAGAAAACAATTTTGCTGAAAACAAGAATTGTTCAAATCATCAAACGTTTTGCCAATGAGAAGTTGTCCTGCATTGATTGTTGCGCTGTTTTGTAATTTGGTTCCTGTAACAACTTTGATGCCGTTGAGTACAATTTTCCATTCACCTGAGGATGAGGTCCAACGCACACACATAAAACACCAAACATCTGACAAAATGCCCATCGCAATGGCCTTTACTGCAGCTAATCTGAAAATAAAACAGATATGATTTGTTCTTTTCTTTGATCTAATTTGTTAAATCTATATTCATTTTAGAATAATCCTTCCTAAACACGAAACTTAGCCTGCAATTATAGTATTTCGTTTGGTGAAAAATACAAAATGCGTGTCAAATTATTACTTCAAGGTCGCGATATTCACTCTAACAATGGATTACTTATCAGGCATGATAATGTTATTGATTTGATAATAAAAATTACGGGTAGAATCATATTTAAGACAACGTTTCGATGTCCTCACGACACCATCATCAGGTCAAAATAAAATATT
>JAOBAY020080720.1:0-10868 GCA_025331085.2 Zoanthus sociatus
GTGTTTAAAACTAGTGAAATAACTCCCTTTTTTCTCAAAGTTTCTGTGAAGCAATAGTAGTGACAAAGGTTGGATTAAAAACTGGGGGGGCACAGGCCCCCCCGGCCCCTCCCCTTGCTGCGGCCCTGATATATCACTCCGGATCACTCGAGATGTTTTCCGTCTGCCTAAACTTTGCACGGCTGATGAGTCTTCACTCGGCTACCTCGTTGGCACTAACATATACATACATGTCTTTTGCATTACTTACTGTAGTAATTCAGATTCATTCGTTTGTTGAGACGAACAAGCGATACAAGCATTTTAACATATAATAATACTCATTACCTTTACATATCCACTTTTCTCAGTAATCAAATTTTATTTGAGATTTCTTTTTATGACAGAATAAGAAAATTATCAACACAAAGTTTACAGTACTAGGCAGGTTAAGGTTACGAGCAGTTGATTGTGGCAGGATTCACAAAGTACACATGTTGAACTGAGACTACTTTCAGGTCCATCAGGCATCTCGGAAGGTTTTCTCTTTTGATCGAGCGCTGAAAAACACATAAATAGCAAGGTTTCCTTAATCTTATTGCAGGACACTCAAAGTCCCTTTTTAAATACATGTTAATTATCATCTCCACAAATTTAAGATCAGGAATTAACTAAATTTAAAAGAGATTTTTATTATATCGGGTGACCGGAATACAAATGTTGAGAAGAGCAGTAGAACAAGTAATTATTTATAAAAAGCTATATGGCTGTTTAATAAGAACATTGTTTGTTATTCTTGCTAAAAGTATACGTCGCTTAAGTAACCATTTTGCGCCGAGAGGAAACATGAACTGTATCAAATAAAGCGGTTCTTTCTTTTCGCGTCCTAATCGTTAGCTAAACTATTTTAAAGCCTATTTTATTATCAGTATTAAAATATTTCAGTTCTTTCATTATAAATGTAGACGTTTTCTTAGATGAAGGAATTTTGTTCCTAGCAGGGGCCGCGGAGCTGGGGGGGGCAACGGGGGCAATTTCCCCCCCACTTTTTTTTCTGACTTTAATTAGTGTTCTAAATTTGTGAAAGGGTGTATCTCATGTAAAAATATTTCTCAGTTGACTCAAAAATTTGCCCCCCCACTCTAAAACTTGCTCCGCGGCCCCTGCATGACTTTGTACATCTTTTCCACATCATTCTGTCATTTGTATATGTGAGTATAAAAACCTGCAAGTAAAAATCGATGATATTTTGAAGCAACATGAAATTTTGCAACAAGTACAGTGATAAGCAGGGTGTGGGTCTTACTAAAAGCAGAGGAGGGTAGAGAAATTTTCAAAACTTAAGGGGATGCTTATAACTGAGAAATCAAGAGTATAAAAAAGTTATTTGAAGTTGAAAAAATCAGGATAAAAAATTAATTGTTAAATAAAAGTAAAAGGGATAAATAAAGGAAATGTAAAGTAAAGTACAACTTTTTAAACGTATTTTTTGTTTCAATATAGCTTTTATGATAAGTTTTATGGGTTTTACATTTTTCACTGGGGTCACTTGGGGCTTTCGTATCCTAGCAACTACTGATTCGATTGCAACAAAATATTTTTTTAGAAGAACTAATTTGTTGCTAATGGATTTAGTCTAGTTAGTTAAACATTGTTTTTTAAGTAGAAAAACTCCTTAACAATATCTTTATCATGGGCCATAAGTCACGTGATTTTTTGCTTACTAGTCAATCTACCATAAAAGCTATATGGAAACAAAAATATATTTAAACAAGTGGTAAAAAAATACAAAATAAAAAAAATTACCCTGGACATTTTACCCTCAACACTCGACAAAAACCTACACTCAAATAAAAGTGACCTTGCTGAGGTTGTCGCAAAAGTGCCCTTAAATGTTGCAAAAGTGCCTTGTTTGTAACGAAAGTGCCCCACATGTAACAAAAGTGCCCCAGGATGTAACAAAAGTGCCCCAAGATGTAACAAAAGTGCCCCAAGATGTAACAAAAGTGCCCCAAGATGTAACAAAAGTGCCCTGTGTCAGTAACATATGTGCCCTGTATGTAGCAAAAATGCCTTGCGGGCCACAAAAGCGACATCAAAGTAGCAAAAGTGCCTTGCTTTTGTAACAATAGTGCCCTTTCCGCTGGCTCTCTCTCTCTCTCTCTCTCTCTCTCTCTCTCTCTCTCTCTCTCTTAGACAGAAATTTAGAAAGATTTGTGTGTAGAGAATGCTAGTTTTGGTCTGAATTTCAGTTCTACTTCTGTGCAGCATCCATGAATCCTCTTAAAACGGAACCAGTACATTTCATTAAGGCTCATTAGTATTAATGTTTTAGCGACTTCAGTCTCAATTTGTTCTTAATATCTTTCCTATTTCTGTGTCAATAATAACAAAGTATTGGAAAATGAAACGCCTTGCGCCACACACTGTACGGTACAGTTGAATTAAATGACGAACAATCCGACTTCATTGTTTGTCGAACAATCTTTACAGTAATTCTTTTAAGGCTGTATCGGCTAAGTTAAAAAACAAGTTTCAGTCAGCCTTCTACCACAAAAACTGTTCTTACATTTTGGCATGTGTTTGTGCCTCATGATTTTCAAAAGTAGTTCTTAAAAAGTGTGTACTAACTTAATTTTGCTGACCTCACGGCTGTTGTATTCTGCACTCCTTAAAACTTTGCAATAGCAAAGCTTCTTGTAATGACTTTTTTAAAGAACAACTTATGACAATTGTCCAAATTTGATATTGTGTTTTAGTCTCAATTATTTTAACATTTGAAACATATAGGAAACGTTATATCCACACTCAAGTGTCTTATACCTTTACAAATTCGATCGTTGCCATGATAACCATCTTTGCAGTGGCATGTGTTTTGGGTATTCAAGGAATTGGTAATTTTAGAAGAACCATGGGTGTTTGTATCGCATTCGTCTTGATCTGATGCACAGGAACTGGAGCCATCGGAACAGTCGTTTTTGTCTAAAAAAAAAAATAGGACATTGGATGATCTTCTACCAACGTGGCTATATAGTGCTTTCAGTGGCTTTAAGTTCGGGATCTGTCATTTATTATGGAAAGTGGGTTGGTGCCCAGGAGGAGGGTCATTAAATTCTATGGAACCAAGTAAGGAAGGGCCACAGAAAATTTAAGCATGGCTTAGAGGAGAGCTAGAAACTACTCATTCATCAGTTGACGCATGAAGATTAAGATGAGGAGCTGGGTTTTGTATTTAAAACAGAAATTGGTTATTTAAAGGAAGAGGAAGAAAGTGATAAGAAAGTGATAAGAAAGATGATGTTGCTTCATATCGCGTTGTTACCTGTACGAGATCAGGGAGAATAGGAACACATTTTCTGTTTCGAACTGCACAAGCGTATGAGGGTAGTAGATATAAAATAGGAGTTCTAGTCCAATTTCCAAAAGTCTAGATTTGAATAAGTTTGAAAAGTTACTTATTTCAAATATCTGAATAAAATTACTGGCTTCAATAATTATTTAATTAAATTAAATTGTCTCAGAAAAATTTTATTGCTAATTTTGATATGATCATGCTGATCATGCTATGATGATCATGCTATGAGCATGCGCTGAAAAGAATGGGTGGCGAAACGCGCGCTATTCCCAATCTAGTCTCCAGAGCCCGCGTTCCTTCTGGCCAGCGCCAAGAAACGGAGCTCTAGGATAATCCATTTACCTGAAACCCAAATTCTTGGTTCCGGTTTCGGGGCGCATGCGTGTAGGTCAGAGACATTTTTCTTAAAAACAACAACAAGCTTTGTAGCTACTGGCGAATTTTGAGATGTCCTTTTATTTAAATAACAAACAAAAACGAGTATAAACTCTATACTTTTTTGGGAAGGAATACTGCGAGGATAACTGCGAGTTAAACTTTGACCTCGTTTGTAATTGTAAACTCACATTGCCCGTCATTGGCGGTGGTGTGTGGTGCATTTGTGTTGGAATTTAAGCGGAATAAAATACTGAAGATAACGACCAAATTTCGATCAAGATCAATCAAATTAAAAGTTTATCCTCAGAATGGATAAGAAAATTTAGCCTGAGTTGACAGGAAATCTAAGGAGAAAAAGAAACAGCGACATTAAACTACGAACCAGTGTAAATGACAATTGTGTTTGAAAGTGTCAAGAATATTTTGGACAGTTGATCTTGCAATTTCAAGGTGAAACTCCAAATAATTATTGCATTCTATGTTTAATGTCTTTATTTATGAAAAGGGCTTTCTCCATCTTTGGAAAAAACAAAATATTGTTTGAGATAAAAGAACCGAAGAAGCAGTTTTCAAAGCAAGAATAATCAACAAAAACACTTCTGAAAAAACGGGATTTTACAAAAATTGTACTTTTCTTGTTATTAGTGACTAATATTGCTCCTATTTTTACATAAAGAAATGAATGACCAGTACTAGAATTGTTTACGTTTTGGCACAAAGGCATAAGTTAACATTTCTATTAACTAAGCAGAAAAAACTAAAATCTTGTCGACTTTCGTGTGTTGCATAGTGGGGTAATTATTAGTTTTACATAACGTTAGAATTTACGTCTCCAAAACAAAAGAAAAACATAATTATATATAAATAATTATGCCATCTATTAGTTAAAACTCGTACCTAATATATTTGGAGTAAATGCCCAATCAACCAGTGTTTTTAGACCCCACTGTTTATTTGGGAGTGAAGACTCTGAAAATGTAACAATTATCACTCAATAAAAAGTTTCATTCATATTTTTGAAAATGATACGATCCTTAACACAATAGTTTAATGTAAGGACACAATAGCACAATAATACATCATGAACATAATTGTTTCTACAAGGGAATTATACAAAAATATTATATATTGATGTAAATTAAACATGGAAAAATATGGCAGTCGACTTTACGAATATCGGACATCTAAATGTTTTGGGGGGCTCCTAAAATATTTAATTAATGAGCTTGGCTGCATGGATATTGCTCAAAAATTCTTAGCTCTATCCCTGGTCTGCTACTTAACAATTAGACCTCGAGGACGCATGGACTACGAGTCAATAGCGCATGACAGGTCGTAAGTAGACCAAATGGATTATTGAAACTCATAGTCCGATCCATGAGGCCGAGAGGTTTAATTATTTTTATAAACCCACTAATCGGGTCAAAAAAGGATGTACGTACAAATCGAATAATCAATGAAATCCACTGATATTATAGCAAAACGGGGCTCATTACTATATTGATCTGCCATCTTTTCTCTACTAGTAGGCTATCACAAATAGACCTCTAGTAGAGTATATTAAGTTCTTATATTTAATATAATATATATACTCGAGCAGGATGCGTGTTAGACCGTTAGTAGGTTTATACTAATAACTATTACAATAGTCAACTATTTCGTTACTAAGTTTTTGCTATTAGTTTTATAACAAGGCACAAATACTTGCAAACTTTTGTAAAAATAAATTAAAGTAACGTTTTCTTTCACAAGGAAAAGGCATTTAACAGGGACCCGAGGAAGGTAGTGTAGTGGGCAATGAGGAAGAGAGGTATACCAGAGGTGATGGTGAAAGCAGCGATGAGTTTGTATGAAGGTGCCAAGTCAAGAGTCAAGGTTGGGCTAGAGTTGTCCGACGGAGGAGTTCGAGGTGAAAGTTGGTGTGCACCAGGGGTCTGTGTTGTCACTGTGACTGTAGGTTTTTGCGAGTAATGGCAAATTCGTTGTTGTGTGTCATTTGCAGGAAATGGATCCATGGAAAACACACGAATTTAAAGAGGATGACCCCGAGGTTGAGAGAGAGATTTTGCGTGTAGAAAAGGTAAGAAACAAGTTGGTGGGTTAGTGGAACCGGTGGAGAGTTTATATGAAGAGGTAGAAACGGTGAGAGGTTTCTGTGATTTGGGGGATAAGGTAAATACAAGTGGTGGTTCTTTGGCAGCTGTGAAAGCAAAAGCAAAAATTGGGTGGGTGAAGTTCAAGGAATGTGGAGAGTTACTCAAGATGAAGGGAATGGTCTATCGGAACTGTGTATAGGATCAGCAATGTTATATGGGAATAAGACATGCGTGGTGTTTGAGTCAAAATGAGATGGCAATTTCGAGAAGGACCGAGAGAACAATGGTGAGAGCAATGTGTGGTGCAAAACTGATGGAGAAAGAAGACAGAGGACCTAATGGAGATGATTGAATTAAAGAAAACACTGGTTCAGATGGCAAAGGTGAGATGGTATACGGGCATGTGTTGAGGAGGGATGATAAATATGATTTGAGAAAAGCGTTGGCGTTTGAAGTGAAGGTAAAAGGAAGCGAAGACGACCAAAGAAAAGACGTGGAAGAAGCAACGTGGAGAAATCACTAGGATTTTCTGATTCATCTCACATTTAAAGGCTCCGCGAATCTCCCTTTTTTATAGCCTCTTAAATGCACACTTAATGACCATTAACGAAAAACAAATAGACGATAACGAAAGTATTGCTCAAGATTCTGCAGTATTACCTCTATCAGAAAATTCTTAATTTATAAGAAGGTAAAAGGGATATGCTGGGTCTCCCATCTGGCACACTGGGAGAGGCTCGGTGCCAAATACTATGTTGGTAAGCTGGGATAGAACCATTTCCTAATAACCCATTCACTTGGGAATTACAAAATATTTATAAGTCATAGAGTCACTCCCTGGCCATTTGATCACAACGTCAGTAAAACAGTACTTATAGTCACAAACCGCTTGTATATTTAAAGAGTATTGGCTGTTCCTGTTGATAAAATCAGTAGCTTTTTCAAATCGGTTGTTTATTAAGGCTTCTCTGGCTACGCACTCAGTGCGAAGTCATGAGCATTATAAAAATTGATGCTGCATCTTTTCATCTCTTGCTCTGTTATTGGCAGTTAAATAAACAGTAATCGGGTCCAAGAACATTAGATACACATGCAGTCACAGACTCTTCGAATGATTTTTAATACCGTTGGTGTAGCAATTGTAAATGCATTCGCTGCACTTTTAAGTTATGATTCTTCCTCAGTCATCAGACAGATCATACAATAGGCCCGTAGGCTGGTTTTGGAATAAGGGGGTGCGTTTCAGAAAAAATCTAACGCCGACTAATGTAAGATTAACTTAAGATGTTCTTATTTACAACCATTTTATTCCTGGTTTCACTCAAAGTTTATAAATCAATCAGGGGTCTTTTCTTCTAACCGGTCTGGAAGAGAAGATTGTCTTGCAAGGTTTACTGAAATTGCACCTAAAAATTGCCCATGGAGGGTGAGTCCGCAACCCCCGCACAATTAAATTAAAACACTGTTACTGCATGGATATCTTGTTGGCTTAAAGCAGTTAACAATTGAAGAAAAGTCCTTTGTAATTGTATTTCTAAACGTTTGTATAATCAGTGTCCCAAAAGCGCAAGTGAGTGCTAAAACATTGCTTTAAATTCAACTGTCTCAACTGTCTCAAAAACAAGGATAAAAATTATTGATTGATATTGACTAATGAAATAGAACGTTTTCAACTAAAAGTCGTCTATTTTATTTATAGTTAATATCAATCAATAATTTTTATTCTTGTTTTTAGTATATATTCATTTATGAGGAGGCTCACAAGATCTTTGATTGCTGCAGCCAGGAATACCGGTAATTAGCCTAGTATACGCTGCCTGCAGCGTGTTGTTTCACAAGTAATTATTTCCAATTCAAAATCCTATGTTCAAGTCACACTGGTATGTAAAAACCTTTAAGGACAAAACACGCCGCAAATCATGTGTACCTTGGCACGTGCCGAAGCTGCGAAGCAGATTACGTAACAGAAACTTGAAGAACTAAGAATTTTAAACAAAAGAATCAGGCGGCATGAAAATCCAAATCACAACTCTGAGCCGGCATTAAACACATTTAATTGCACGAAACAAAGAACATAGTTACGAATGGATCCTCTAATTAAACACATTGCTAAACAATTGGAAATTACGAAAAGTCAAAGAATCTATTTACATTGCAAATTTAAAACCAAGTTTTTAAGAGCAGACAGATCTATTGAGCTACGCTTATTCCCGAGAGAAATAATACTTAATAGCTTTTGTCAAAATATGTATTTTTAAAAGATGTAATCTCTCGAACCACAAATAACTGATGATGATCAAGTCGACAAAAAACGTTAGTTATTTTAACATTTGTAAAATTTTCTAACATTTATAGCCAAAAATTTCAGTTATTTTACATCGAGAATTCAATTTTAAATCAGTATAACTAATGAGAAATAATGTTTTGCAACTTAGGTCCGGTTCAGACGTCGAACTTTTCATGCACCGAACCTAATGTTGCTATTAAGTACATGAAAATTTTGACGTATGAATCAATTAAGATCGGCAGATTTGTATTTGGGTCGACTGTACCGTTCTATCCGACTTGTCCACAACTCAGAACGTTTTTGGTTCGACACATTAGGTTCGACGTCTGAATCAACTGCCGAACTTAATTATTCGAGTCGACTCAAATAGGAAGATACAATGAGCTCAGTTATGAAGACATATTCAAATCCAGCAGATCAATATATTCGTTTGCCTTGGAGAGTTTCTGAAGAAGCATATTGTGAATCAGTGTTGCGCTTAAATTTTGTTTTGGGAATTTGAAGAATTTCATTAGATAATTAAGTTGTTCCAAATTCTAACAAAGTTCCTTGAAAAAGATATGTTTTTCTTGTCCAATCTAGAGTATTTTGAAAGAAAGAAGTGACCTCTAGTGATGATGATGTCGTGTTATGTGAATGAATATTATGTTGGTACTGAATTAAATAAACGTAATTAAATTATTCAAAAAAGATCAACGAACATGCAACTGATCAAAACTTATTTCTACTGAGTCATCTCTCAAATTATAAACTTATAATATTTGCCTCATCCTGTTCTTTCGTTACTTAATTTTAACATCATGCATATAGCCTATTTTCTGTTAATAAGACTTGAAAGGCCGACTTGAAATTTGTGGCTTATCCGTAACTAAGTTGTCCATTTTTTTGTGATATCTTCGTATATAAATTTCCTTATCGTTTCCTTTACTTTTGTTCAGTGTTTTTTACTATTTGATTTACGTGACCCTCACTCGTTGGGACATATTATTAAGTAAAAAAATTGTTGTATACTCTAGTTGCCCTAGTTAATACTGAGTCTCCAGACTCGACTAGCTTTCAACTACTTCTGGGGACCAAGTACTCTAATATGCAGTGATGTAAAGTAAGTTTGATGTGTGAAATAAATAATATTGTTGTCGTTGTTGTTAGGGTAGCGAGACTGCATGGAAAATAACAAGGTGTCAATTTACTTTAGCTGGCCAAAGGCCTGTACTATTAAATTGGGGACACCATCTTTACCACTCTTTAAGTCTAAGGTGGACGGTAATATTTTACGTGAAAGACACACACATAAACACACAAATGTCTCCGAGGGCCTACGGTTTAACATTCTTATCCGCGAGAAGATGCTATTAAAAGTCTAACCATTTGCAGATTTTAGAAGCCAGCACTCTGAGTGTTGGTTCAGCCGGGATTGAAAGACTGCAGAGACAATACGGACTAGGCTAAACAGACGGCGACGAACTAAACGAATCTTAATTGTTTCTTTTTAAAAGTAGAGTACGAATAGAAACTTTTTGTGACCCGTACTTGAAAAGAAAACCAGCTTCGTATAGCTTCCAAAAAAGTCGGATTCAATATGAAGATTTGTTTTGCTCGTGTACATTTAAACGAACTAAAGAATCATTTCAGGTCAAACCAAGAAGTTTATGGTGAAATGAATTCGATATATACATGTGTTTATACTCATAAGAACTGATGCGAGACTGTAAGAAACAAAATATAGCAAATCAAATTCCCTTAATGCGTTAATATATCACGTATAGCTTCGTCTCAACAAAGTGTGGCCATGTTAGTGTTATATTAAGCATTGCTTCTTGTCTAATCGAACTTCTCTGAATTTGCTGCTCGTTCACTGCTTCACTTCATCAAAATATCACACTATCATAGTATTAACTAAAAAGCTGATATATTATTGTTTTGGTAAAAAAGGCACCTACCAAAGTAAAGAATATAATAAAACAAAAACAGAGCTATGGTTTCTGTTTCTGTTTCTGACATGTTCCCTGACATATGATTATGAACTGAAAATTTGCAATTAGTTTTGCTACTCAGATTTCAAACTCAAAGCCACTTACCATCATTCATTTTGTAGAAACTTGATATCGAATACCTCAATATGAAGTAAATAGTAATAGTAAAACGTAATTTGAAAGTATAAGATTTACCAAAATTCACACATAAGCAGAAATTTTAATCTGGTCGTTAGGGCAGCCAAGTGTTTCGATTATGAAACGGTTTCAGGGAATTACCTTTCTTCGAAATGTATATGACGTCACTCCTGCGAGGCAGAAAAAGACGCTTCACACAGGGTATACTGGGTTGCCAGTGTTCCTGACTGTTTCTTTGACAAGACTGCACGGGTCGAAATTTACCAAGCGAGTTTTATCTTATTCGGTGTTACAAGTTTGCAAATTGAATAACTCTACTTGAATACAAATAAATCAAGTGACATACCTTCGTCTGGCACCGCTAAAGGATCTAAGACAAACACTTTTGCAGGCCCGTTCGCAGAAATTTTGCTGGGGGGATAGGTACGAACAAATTATTTTTTTGAGAGCAACCGCCTCCGACATGACGTCATTTTATCACAACTTTCATATTTTCAGCACAGCATAACAATTACTAGGTTCTGTGTAAAAATATGTTTGGACTTAAAGTATTTTTGCTGGACTAACAAATTAGATTTTATTCTAATTTATTATTGAAATTGTTTTACAGGTAAATAAAAGTGCTTCTTAATATGCTTTGATGGTCATTTTCCATCGTAAAC
>JAOBAY020080731.1:0-10868 GCA_025331085.2 Zoanthus sociatus
TTGCTATTTATAGTGTGGTCTTTCTTTTTATATTAGTCATATTTAGTAATTATAAGAATTAAGGGACTTGTACCCAGCCTCTCTCGACATGAAACCCGGCAATTGCCCCAAAGTTTAGCATCCCTGCTCCAAAAAGCCGGAAGTCGATCCCCCGGGGTTTGGCCTCCTCTTAAAGTTAAAAATCTTAAATCGGGGATGGAGTATAGGGTGAGGAATCGATATACTTTTAAAAAGATTAAAAAATATATTTCTTTTGGAATGAAAAAAGTCCCACTCTCAACCCTCGTAAAGAAAACATTGGCTAATGGTAACACGGCTAGAAGTCAGCCTTTTGTTCTATATCCGTCTAATCGAAGTTTCTTTGTCAGTTTCATTGTATAATCTATAACTGCGTACTGTAACATATCATGCCACACTCTCCAGCAAGTTGTTCAAAGAAGCGCGTGCTGGATAAGTACTTCGTCCACTTAGAGAAAATATATATTCGTGAGCTCCAGATCTGAATCATAAAGAGCCAATTCCAGCGCCGTAGCAAGCATCAAAAATCTGGAGGGGCTCAACCAATCATCAAAAATACAAGCCTTCTAGGGGACCGGAGACATGCTCCCTTGGAAAATTTGAAAATTAGTTTATCTGAATACGTATTTCCTGGGTTTTAACTCCATTTGAAACAAAATCAGCGTACTTTAAACAAGTGAAATAATTCCTTTTTTTCTCAAACATTCTGTGAAACAATAGTAGTGACAAAGGTAGGAGTAAAAACTGGGGGAAGGGGGGAGGGGGGGCACCTCCCCTTGCTGAATTCCAAAGATGTTCTTTCATTTCTGGAGTTTTCACTTTCTGTTCCCAATATAATGGTCTTGGACGCCATAAATCGTAAAAGGTCCTAAAAGTTCTCGTTTCCTTCTTGTTTTACGTATTCCGTTGATTTCCTCACTTTACCTCGCGGCAGACACACACGGGACACATGCTAGCACGAAATATGATGACCCAAGACGTTGAAAGGATTTAACGAATGACGTTATCATATTTTAGCCTAAAAACTTATGGCGTTTTTTATAACATCGTGGAATTTAAACATTTTTCAGTTTTATTGTTTGCTACTTTTGTTTTATAATTTTAATTCGACCCATAATTCCATTACATACAAAAAACTTCACGTTTTGCATCAAATTTTCCCGCCTTCATAGGACTCGGGCCGTTATTACCGTGCCGAGGCCGTAGGTCGCTGGCACGGTCTTAGAATGCAGCGATATCGGTTGTTACACTTGTGCCTTTGAGCCGCAGCCCAAAAGTAACGCGGGCTCTGTCCATGCCGAGCGGCCAGCGACTACTTAGCGATAAGATCCGAGGGCATGGACTAAACAGATTTAATAAAACTCTAAGCTAGGCACGGTAATAATCACGAAGTGATTCCATAGTCTGCTCCTTCAACTCCCGGCTTCTCGTCCCCATGACCCCCTCCACTTAGTAAGCTACCTATAATTTGCTTATTAAAATAGCAATATATGCAGCCCTCTATCACTCGTAAAATCAATCACGTGATTTACATTGTTATTAGGGATTGGGGAGAGCTAATATATAGTATTTAGTGTACGGTGAAAAAATTATTCTATATTTCTGTTTTCTTGTAGATGAATTTAAAAGTCCTTGCGTTTAGAACAGTTACCTGCCATCATGATAAGTACGGCTTTACTCTGTTACATCGCTTGTGTATCAGAGGAGAAACAAAAAAAATCGCCGTTATTTTTTCTGGAACCCGCAGCAAGCTCGACAGTGCTATAGCTCTTCAAGTTAAAGTTCTTGAAAATGGTTCAAGATTTGCTGGAAAAAACGCCGTGGAACTCTTAACTGCTTTAAACTCTCACGAACACCAGGTTATAGCTCAGGTACTTCGACCTTCGGTTATTGGACTTGAAACGAGCTCATTAATTCACGTTGCAGCTAGGGTCGGTGGTATATTTCACATAAAAAGCCTAATTAAACTTGGGGCAAACATAAATGAAATCTCTAGCGATAGGAGAGACGAATATTCAACACCTCTTTGCCTTGCGGCGGCTTACAATAGTTTACCTGTTGTAAACTTCCTTTTACTTCATGGTGCAAACATTTTAGTGAAAGATATGTTTGAACTTGACGCGCTTTGCCATGCAGCAAGCCGCGGTCGGACTCAAATGTTATCTTTTCTTCTCGAAATAGCGCCATACTTATTGCATAAGCGTTGCCAAGGGCTAACAATCCTTCATTTTGCGGCGTACGGTGGTCATTCTAGCACGGCTTTGGAACTTTTGAGGCGTGATGCAGAAGTGGATTGCGCCAGAAGTTGTCAACCCTCTGAAATAACTGGCCGTAAAGAGGATTACCCTCCTATTTTGAGGACTAACAAAGGGGTCACTCCTTTAATGCTTGCGGCGTCCAGTAAGAATTTAGATCTTGTTAAGCTGTTAGTGGCTCGGGGAGCAAATGTAAAAGCTCAAGATGAAACTAACAGTTCGGTTCTCTTTTACGCTGCTGAAGGCGGAAGTTGTGAAATCTTCAAGTTTCTCAAGGAAGCTGGGGCAGATGTTAAGGTAGATGACAAAAAACAACAAACTCTTTTACATCTAGCTGTTAACTTCAACATGGCTAAAATGTTGCTCGATATGGGACTCAGTGTTCATGCAAAAGATGTCGACGGGTGTACGCCTTTACATTATGCTGCTGGTCGACCAGACATCCGAGTTATCAAATTATTACTCGATCATGGAGCTCATATTAACACTGAGAGTTATATTTTTAAAAAGACAGCTCTCTACTTTGCGATGCGTTACCACTGCACTTTTGAAAAAATTCAGCTTCTTTTACATCAAGGAAGTAATATTAAACGACCCTCTATGGACAAACAGACGCCACTTCACTGGGCCGTAGATCGAGGCTGTGGACATAATATTGTAAAGATTTTAATTGACAGCGGTGCTGATGTCAATGCTGCTGATATTCGTGGAGATACTCCGCTGCTATTGGCTGCTGGAATGACTGACACAGATACCACTAAACTGCTAATCGAGAGTGGCGGGAACGTGAATGCACGTTCAAATGGAAATGAAAACACGCCTTTACACAGCGCTGTTAGATGTGGAAATAATGAAATTGTAAAAGTTCTGCTGGAGAAGGGAAGCGAGGTAATCAAAGCTTTTGATACATATAAGTACATTAAGTCTAGTAAATATATGATTTGGTCAAATTTAGGCTGAACTGGCTCGTATTGTTACCAACACTTAATATCACTTAAGACGGGGCAAATTGCCGAAGAATACTCAATGAATGTTAAGTTGGTTGTTAATTTATGGTTGTCCAAAGAGGGACACCTTAGCCCACGTGCCTTTGTCTTTGGCAAACTTGTAAGTAAATAGTAAACACTAAAGGACTACAACGTTTTGTTTTTTCGCATTAGGTAAATCGTCTCGCTAAAGAATTTGGTAACAAAGAAGCTAGTAACTTTAACGTGGTATCACCACTTCACATTGCAACAAGGAATCAAAACCTGGGCGCCCTGAAACTTTTACTGGAATATCGTGCCGATATCAACATCCAGGATGGCCGCGGTGCAACTCCTCCTCATTACACTGCCAAATCCCAGTGGATTGAAGGCCTCCGATTTTTGCACGAAAAAGGAGCCAATCTGAACGCCGAGGACGGACACGGGGCTACCTTGTTATTGCATGCAACCGTCAAAGGTTGGCTGGAAGGACTTAAGTATTTGCTTGAACAAGGTGCAAACGCTAACTGTCACGACCAACACAACACAACACCACTGTATTGCGCGGCTGTTTACGGCTGGGTTGACGGCGTAAAGTGTCTTCTTCAATACAACGCCGACGTGAATAAAGCTGCTGGAGATGATGGCGATACGCCGCTTCACATTGCCGTAAAGCGGAGTTTGTTGGGAGTTGTACGCGTTCTTATCGCCTGTGGTGCGAATGCAAACGCGTTCGATAAGCGCAATAATACGCCTCTTGTTTATGCAACGAAGAACGGCTGGGTTGATGGGTTGAAGTTCCTGTTAAAAAATGGTGCCGATGTTACAACGGTGGTCGGTGATTCAAGGGAAACCGTTTTGTATGTAGCAGTGAAGAACCATTTATCTGGTGTGTTGCGCTTACTTCTTGAACAGGGTGTAAACGTAAACACGATTGCTGGAGAACACCGCGAGACGGTGCTGCACCTAGCTGCAAGGCACATGCTGTCTGATGTACTCGAGATTTTGTTACAGCACGGAGGCTACGCTAACGCCATGGAAGGGCATTCTGGGAAGACACCGTTACATTTTGCAGCAAGTCAGGGTTCTGTTGCGTCACTCCAGGTTAGTTAATTGTGCTAATACTACACACTTTTTTTTAAAAAAAGAATCAGTAAATTTTACCGAGGCTCAAGTGTTGTTAATTTTTCGGCTGCTTCAGCGTCAATTTCTTCTTAATTTGTTTTTATTTCTGTCAAGAGTTTGAAATGATGAGAAATCAAAACAAAAAGAAAAAGACAAGACATTGAAAAACAACGCTGTTCGTCTGTATTTTGAGTAGATCTCCCAATTACATGAATATGTTTGTCGTTTGGAGGAATAGCAGATATAATAATAAATGGGAAACGGTGCTTCTGTGTATAGTTTTTACTTTCCACATTGCGAACGTAAATTACTAGATGCAGTGAAGTTTCGATCAGAAACATTTTCACAATTGTTCTTAATTTTCGGCCACTCCGCGGCTGAGCCTCATTGTTCTTATAAAAAAATGTGCGTAAGCAGTGAGCTCAAGGAGAGGGCAGGGACGGGACGGGAAGTAGATACATAGCTTGAAAATTAAAGTTCGTACTTAGCGTTACAAAAAGATATGTGCAAACCTTTATTACAGCTGAAGATGAAAATAAATACAATAAACTAATTGCAACAAAGAGTGTAATAAAACGTACACACGGAGCACTTCAGTTTACAGCAACACATGGTTTTGAGTGCTTGTCAACCACAAAATGTCATAAATGCCGTCAAACAAAGAATGTCTTTATACTCTTTTTAATACAGAAAACATTCAAATACTTTCCACCAAAAATGCAAGCGAAGGGATTTACTTCCTTCCGGCATTTTTTTGGTTCATTATTTAATATTTCGGAGATAGATATTAAACTGTGTTTCGAGCCAAGGGAAAGAATCCTGAAAGTTGTTCACCCTTCGAACCACCCATGCTGTTCATTCATCCATCCATCAAACTAGCTATCCCTCCCATGATACACCTATCCATGCAGTCAACCATCTATCCACCCAGTCATCTGTCTATCACCCAGTCATCCATCCATCCACTCATCGATCTCTCCATCTGGTCATCCGTCTATCAATCCCGTTGTAAATCTATCCATTCATCTATCAATCTATACTATAGTAATTCATCCATCAATCTATCGTAACCCATCCATCAATCTATAGTAATCCATCCAGCAATCTAAAGTAATCCATTCACCAATCTATAGTAATCGATCAATCAATTTATAGTAATCCATCAATCAATCTATAGTAATCCATCCACCAATCTATAATCCATCCATCATTCTATAGTAATCTGTCCATTAATCTACATAATAATCCATGCATCAATCTTTAGTAATCCATCCGCCAATGTATGGTAATCCATCCTTCAATCTAAAGTAAACCATCCATCAATCTATATAGTAATACATCCATCAATCTATAGTAATACATCCATCAATTTATAGTACAGTAATCCACCCACCAATCTGTAGTAGTCCATCCATCAATCTGTAGTAATCCATCCATCAATCTGTAGTAATCCATCCATCAATCTGTAGTAATCCATCCACCAACCTATAGAAATCCATTCACCCAACCATGCATGTATCATTAGTATAAAGCTTACTAACGGTCTAATACGCATCCTGCATCTGATTGGCTACTCTGCTAGAGGTCTATTTGCGATAACCTACTAGTAGAGAAATGATGGCAGATCAAAAAAGTAATGAGCCCTGCTTTGGTATAATATCAGAGGATTTTATCGATAATTTGATTTGTACGTCCTTTTTTGACCAATTAGTAGGTTTATACTAAAACAATTAGACCGCTCGGCCTCATGGATTACAAATTTGAATAGCTCATTCGGCCTCAGGTATTGACTCGTAGTCCATTCGTTCTCGAGGTCTAATTGTTAAATATATATACAAATCGATGTTGTTTGTCTATTTTTCTGTAACTACATCCCTCCAAATATCCAAGTATGAACTTTTACCACGATTTGTGTCTGTAGGTCTTAGTCAATCACGGAGGTGATGTCCACGCACGAGACTCGGAGGGAAACACACCACTTCACTTAGCAGTGATCAACGGCAACCTGAGAGCCGTGAGATTTCTACTTCAATATAGAAGCAGTGCAAAAACAGTGAACAATAGTCAAATGTCTCCATGGGAACTTGCTTGTAGGTACTGTCAGTCGTCTATCGACATGCCCAATTCACGTGAAAGACGGCTCATCAAAGAGTCCATTACTGAGTTTATGAGCTTGGCTCATAGACGGCGAGACACAACTTAAAAGAAATACCATAAAATTATTGTGCTAAAGAAAACTTCTATTCAAATTTTGTAAAATGATATGAAATATGGAAACTAATTGAGGGCTTTCATCTCGAGTTCAACTTTTAATTATTTCTCTTATAAGTGGCTGTGTTTGCATCATTAACTTCTAAAAACACTAGCCGGATTTTCTTAAAGCGAGTTTTTTGCACGTTTAAAATGTCCTTATCTTTGGGATAATGATGGGAAAAGAAAAATTCGATTACGATTTCTCTTCGTGGTGTAATTTGTGTTTAAAGTTTGGAAAAGTCATTTCCGGAATCACCGTGACCGAGCGATGGGAGGCTGGTAACTACCATATTGTTTTTGGGAGCGTAACGTCAAAAGCAGAATTTAGCAGTGAGAAAACGGCTCTGTTTTTATGTCTCTTTTACATTTTCTTGTAAATTATGGAAGTGAGGTGTATTATAGCTACGTAAATTGGAAGGATATAGAGAAAAGGGCCGCACTCTCACTACTAAATTCTGCTTCAGACGTCAATAGTTACCAGCCCTTCATTGCTCGGTCAAGGTGAATCCGGAGTGACTTTTCCAAACTTTAAACGCAAATTTCGCCATGAAGAAAAGTTGTAATCGAATTTTTCTTTTACTATTACCATTACAAACGTAAGGACATTTTATACATACAAGAAACCCACAACTGATATGTATACTTCCAGTGTTTTCTTTTCCTAGTTTCAAGGATTTGCTTTAAAAAAACATTTACAACCTTTTTGGTGATCGATACATTTATCATGCTATGTTGAATATTATAATCTGGATACATTTTTGGAATTTCTAATATCAAGACAAAAAAATGCTGTATTTTTAATTATATGGTTTGGAACAAATGTAAAATGAAACCAACTACCAGTTGGCAAATACAATTCTCGACCAAGGCAGTACAGATATATATTATCGGGCAAGGCCAAGAGTTTTATTTTGCAAGGCTATTTGTTTTGTCTATTTTTCGAAACCTTTTTGCAAACACTTTAAAAACTCAAGTGATCTTTTGGTATTCCTGAAAAAAGTACCTCATTTAAAATAAGGTGGATTAACCAATGACGTCACTTTTCTCTTCTGTTAAATATCATACTCTCGAAATGCCGTGTTTAGCAAAGCATTAGTAACAGTACCGTGACATAAATGACATAACTGATTCAACTCCGTCAACCAAGAAAATCTAATAGAATAATAAAATCCTTAATAATTTAACTTTGGAGTTAAGCGAAGCTGAGCAGATGTTTAAATTGTCCACTGGTCAACGAGAAATATTTTTTTATGAGTCAAATGAGTCTGAATCACGAGTCATGAGTTAGTCAGCGGTTTTTCACTTAAAATTAAGATTAGGTCAAGGGTCTGGATTGGCTTTCGGGTTAAACATTTTGGCTCACTGACTCAGTTAAACTTCTGGTCAACACCTTTAGCGGGATCACCTTATTACATCCTACATCTTTTAATACAGTGCTAAAAGTGTGCAGAAGCAAACTACATGTTTAATATTTATTCAGAAAATTCAAAGCCTGAACGTTTATCTGGATTCTATCAGTACCAATTCAGCTTTGACACGACATGTAATTTTTTTGTCAAGCTTAAACAATCGACCTCTAAACAATGTATTTTGAGCACTTATTGTTAAGCACACTCGTTATATATACTGTTTACTTTCAATTAACAGTATCTTGAAAATGACGGGAGTATTTAGACGTTGAGACGGGGTCAGAAAGTGTTATAGAGATGTTATCGCTTAACCCTTTCAGTACCTGTTTAATTTCAAAACCTACTTTCAGTGGTTTACTTTATTTGATCAATTCTCATTTTGTCATGAACAAATATCTTATTTTATATTTGGTATGTAAAGAGAAGTTGAATGGACTGAACTGTCAAAGGAGAACTGAATGCTCAAACTAACCTATGTTTATTTGAATCTATTCGTGTAGTAAATTAACTCTGTGAAGTATTTTTTTTTCAAATTAGTCAAATAACATTGAGAAATTTAATATAGGAAACAAGAAAACTCTCAAGAGAAGGTTTGATACCGTGGTCGCAAGTGAGCTTGTCAGCGGTGTGGTATGACCTACGTTACGATATTCAGAGCATAAATATGGCAGTTTAGCTTTGAAATTTTGATATTTTTTGGGCAATCTAGGTCTTGCGAAGCTTTTTCCTTTAATACCAGCCAAATGCCGCACAGTAACCGTGGCTTTTCCTCGTTTTAATCATCTTAATATCGTAACCTACGTCATAAACAACCACTGACATAACATATTGAGCCGCCGATCAAATTTTGTCTATTCGTTGCAAAACATCAAATTTTTCTGAACTGCTCGACTAACAGCTTAAAAAAACTTCATACAACTGTCCTACTATGCCAAATTTTCAAACGATGAAAAGTAAGTTTTAGGGTTCAGTTTTCATTTAAAGATTTAGCACTAAGCATACACGAATCCCGAACATACCTTGATAACTGTGAGAAAATGCATTTGTGAAATATTGCAATGGTTGTAAAACAAACTATGCACTTTCTAAGACATTGCTTTGTCACTGTTGCATGCATTCAGCATATGCAAATGCAGGAAATACAAAAATTCTCTCGCAAAAATAACACAAAACTCGCAATATTATGAATTGCCATATGGAAGAATATAACGCGAGAACATCGTGTTGACGCAGTCAATTTTGACGTACGCGCGGTTTACGTAAACATGTTGCCTATAATGTCGGTGATAAAAGTCCCATTTGTATTTAACAAAGAATGCTCATGAAATTTTAGCCTCAGACCCGTACTTTCATTAAATCAAATAGTGTTTCTTTTTACATCTCTTTATAGTGTTTAAACCTCTAAAATTCGGTGACGAACTTTTCGCGACATTCACAATTACGCACAACTTATTGTTCAACTTTCTTGTCAATAAATTCAAATCTTGGTACAAATTGATTCCTATATGGCATATTAATCAATGTAAAATAAAATTTTATTTTTATTCTAAAATATATCGTAGTTATTTACAAAACATTCAGATAAACGGCGTACATGTTTGTACAAACACTTAACACTTAAGTTTCCTATTTCCTCGATGATTTTTGTAACACAATCTATGCATGAAGATGAGCAAACTTCATGGCTTTAATTAAATCCATGACACAAATGGAATAGACCATTTTCGCATTGCAAATGCCGCTAACTTCTACGACAACGGACTCAGGTTTTGCAGTCTTAGCCTCAATATGAAGTTAAATATTCCTAAATAACAACGTAGTTTTATACTACGAGCAACTATGTGTATTGTTGAAGGTGTAACTTTTCCCTCTCTCTCGCAAGTATTTTTGAATATTTAACAACAAAGCGAGGCTAACACTGCAAAAACCGAATCCGTTGTTGTTAAAGTTAGCGGACCTGGGAAGCGAAATTGTCATTATCCGTATGAACCTTATTATAAAATCTTAGTCCAAAAACCGCGGATAGCTTTTAGAGTCTTTAGATACACGAAGTAATCATGAAGTATGATGAACATTTACTTAAAAAGCGCTTGTGTGAAACACCACAGAAATGCCATTATTTACAAAGTACAAATCTATTTACACGGGAATAAATAAAGTAGAAATGTAATGATGTCAATAAAGATGATTCATCAATTGATGTTATTGGTAATTAATTTTTTTAGAAATAACTTTGGCAAACCCGTGAGTCAATGACAAACGAAAGAGTTTCTGAAGTTGGCGTTTAGCTAACGCTGGCGTCCTTGTTGTGTTACTGACCTTTTTGGTAGAAATGTTGAAAAACTTTAGAAAAATACAAGCAAACCAAGCAAAAACAAGTAAATGGTCAAGGGTGCGTTCGTTTAGGCCAATTCTGAGATAGGAATACAAGGACTTTTTGGGAGAGTCGTTCGTTTGGGATCTATCCTGATTCCGGATTACTTGGAATAGGCTTCCGTTCATTCTGCTCCTGATATCAGAATAGAAGGAATAATCCGAAATAGTGAAGTATCACACACTCTAAACTAAAAGGCAATAGTAACAGCTACATCCAAAATGGCGGACCACGGGCTCGACAGCGCCGAATCAGCTGTATTGCCTACTCCAGAGTTACAGAAATCCACTGACACGAAGTGAATACATGGATTACTTGGAATAACTGTTCGTTTAGTAAATTAAAATCCAGAAAATCCAGATTATTCCAACATGTATTCCTATTGCTGGGTTTCACCTGACGTCATGGCGGCCATGTTGGATGACACTTAAAAAAAGAATTTTGATTATTTCTTTTGTATTGGACTCCA
>JAOBAY020080741.1:0-10866 GCA_025331085.2 Zoanthus sociatus
CGGTGAAAGTTTAAAGGAAATAAAAGGTGAAGTGTTTGAGGCTCCTTGCTTATCTGTTCCCAAATTGATGGGGTGGCTGACAGGCCTTCAACATAAGCCCATAAGTGGGGAAAGACCAAGTGTAAAGGTACACTTTGACCATGAGTGCATGGAAGCAAATCCTAACCATACTGTGTGTTTTCCGTTGGTTAGTGCTTGTGGCCAGAGAGTCACCTTGCCTGTGGCTCACATGAAGAATGAAAAGGATTTCAAAGAATTGTTCATTCTTGCATTCTGTAAAGGGCAATCATTTGGGAGGCCCTGAGAAATGTAAATTGCTTTATATTGTATCATTATTTCCTGTTTTGTTTCACAAATGTTTTTGTTACAGTTGAGAATTTAAAGCTTAAAGGTGTTTTTGATAATTTCCATATGAATTCTAATGATTCTTTAGTGATGATTTAGGTATTGGTATTGATTTGTAAATCTTCTGTAAAATGAAAACTATGATTTCAATATTGAACTAAAAATGCTTAATACAGTAGATAAAACTGTGGACACTCAATTAAGCAAGATGATACATTCAGTATTACACACAAGATTTAACTTCATGCATGTTAATAAATACAAGTTACATTTCTCTCACTTCAACTACCTATTCCCGATATCAAACTCCCTATTTTGCTTTTTGCAGATCTAAAGCCTTAAAAGGGTTTTAAACTTGGTAAAATCTATTGTTTGAAGTCTTATAAGGCAAATACCTAAAGAAAGTGAAGTATAAGTATACAACAATTTATACTTTTTTTTATTCCGAAAGGGAGGCAGAGAGGAAGGGAGGGCGGGGGTGGTAGTCAGTGTTTTATGCACTAGACTGTCATTAAAATTACTCTATTTAATTGCAAAGTACAACTAATTCTACTATTTTCATTTTCTTGCTCTAAACAAGAGGGGTGGCAAGCATCCCAATCCACCCCTTTCCTTAACTGTTGAAGATTACAAGGGGATTGAAGAACTTTGTTTCACATTAAAGGAGAATAGACCACTTTCATAAATGGCGACTACTTTTAAATTCTTTTGTGTTTATTCAAATAAGCCTTGATAGCCTCATCTTTGAGTTGGAAATTCAAAAGAACATGTTACCCCAAACGAGGCGAGCAAGGCTTATTTGAATAAATACAAAAGAATTTAAAAGTAGTCACCATTTATGAAAGTGGTCTGTTATGGAAGGGATAACTTAATCACACGTTACTGTTGTGAAATGTTTTTTGTCTGGTGACTTTAAAAAGTTTTAAGTCTCCTTTGCTGGGGAAAGGTGTTACAGCCATTGGGGAACGTCGGTACAATTTACCGGTGTACGGGCCTTAAGAAACACACTGTGTTAATAATGTTAGCCAATGAAATAGTGTACATGCGATAAAATGTTCCAAACAAATACTTTCTTGTATATTAAGTCTGATTGTGTGTTCAACTTTGGTTTGCTCTCATGTATGAAAGGCATTTATCACTTGAAAATGAAGTCAGAATGACTTTGAAACATTGTGTAATATTGCTCATTTATGCCTTTGTACTAAAAAATACCCAGTGAATAACTAAAATTTATTTTTTGACTTTGTCAAAATTATGGGATTGTAAAAAACAATAACCACAATTGATCATGGTTACAGCTGTTTGAAAATGATTTACTTTAAGATTATTTGGGTATTACAAAACTTTTATTTTACGTTTATCACAATTTGTAATTTCAGACTATTAACAGCCATGAGTAGCGATGACGGCATTATTAGGCCTCATCAGCATGGCAAAGCAAAACAGGGTCAGGTTCTTAAAGAAGATAAATAGTAATAGTGAATGTTAGCAGCCATGGACAACTGTTTCAAATTTTTTAGGCCTCATCAGCACAGCATAGTTGATAACAGGCTCAGGTTCTACAGAAGATAAGAAGTACTGTAATCATGGTAAAATTAATGGTAGTAGCCAAGACTGCTGTTTTAGTCTTTTTAGGCTTCATCAGCATAGCATAGCTAGCAAACAGGCTCACATTCTACAGACATAATAAGCAGGGCTCGACACTAACGGTAGCCAACTAGCCACACACTAGTAGAAATTCAGTTTTGGCTAGTAGATTTTTTGTTTCAACTAGCCACGTTGGCCAGTAAACAAAATACAAGTTTTTGGCTTTATCAAAGAAAACATCTCAGAATTTCAATGAATGGCTAGTAAAAGAAAATGTTTGGCTAGTAGCATCAAAGTTGACACTAGCCATTAGACTAGTAAGTTAGAAAGTTAGTGTCGAGCCCTGACATGTCCTGTAGATTCTTCCTTAGCGATTCCAAGTTACCTTTTCTGCACAATATATGTTTAGTTTTTAAAACCAACTAATGTAAGCTGGATCAATATCATTCTGCTTTAGATTTTTTCATCATTATAGTTACATTTATCGACAAGATTTCTTATAATTAATACCATTTAACTTTTTGTATTTAAGTTCTGTTCAAACTAGCAGCTTTCCCAAACTACAGTAACTATCATGTATTTAGCGAGAAGAAATAAAGATTTAATATAATTGCCGGATTTCATACCAAGAGAACCTGGATACAAGTCCCGTTATTCTTATACTTTCGAAATATGTCTAATATATAAAGAAAGACGACACTATAAGTAGCAAAATCTCAAAGTCTAATATATAAAGAAAGACGACACGATAAGTAGCAAAATCTCAAAGTCTGAGGTTAAATTTTTTGTACAAAAATTTCTAAAGAAATACATGACTTTCGGAAGCCATACATTTCTTTAGAAATTCTTGAATCTTAAAAGAGCTATATTTCATTAACTATTGATCTGTTTAACTTCAAACTTTGGGATTTTGCTACTTATAGTGTGGTCTTTCCTTTTGTATTAGACACATTTCGTAAGTATAAATATTAAGGGACTTGTACCCAGGCTTTCTTGGTATGAAATTCGGCAATTATTATTGTTTTGTTACAGAGGAAAAATAATAACATTATGAAAAATGGCAAGAATGAACTAATATTCATATATTGAATAATTGAGGGTCATATTATTGTCTACACTGCTGCATTAATCAAATTTATAATTTGTATATTTTACAGAATATCAAGAAACTCTTGAAGATCCCATACAGGTAAACTTACTAACAAGTTTGCTCAAACCCTTAAGTACTCCCTCGGAGCATTTGTCATCTACCACTTATAATCGGACTGCTTATTAAAACTCATTGCAACTATATATACAATCAAATAAGGCTGAATTACAAAACTATTTACAATGCACAATGATTACAGTAGATCAGTGAAGTAATATAACACTAGAAATTAAGATTAAATCTTTATAAAATTATAGAAAAATGCTTAAACTAGAGTCATCTGGCAGAGTGCTCAATACCAAAAGGAATCAAACTTCCTTGTGTGACTTTCCAACACTCCAATACTTACATTGAACTTGTGTACACTTTTCAAAAAAGAAAACCATAATCTCTCTGTCGTGAACTGTCACTAAGTTTTGAATTCCACTCACCTCATTCTCGATCTTCATTCCTTTTTAACTTTGGGAGGGCCTTGAGTTTAATAAGAATTATTTTTCTTCATTTGTTTATTTTAGTAAAAATTGATATTTTGTTATTGAATATTTAACAGTAAAGCAGAGGTGAGTCTTGCAGTTCACAGAGTTGGCAGAACTACCCTGCTTGATGAGCTAGACATTCCAAGCCTACTGCTGTATGCTTCAGAGGTAACATTGTTAATCAATACAGATGTTAATATTTTGATCCATAAGTATTTTAAAGCGATTAACAATAGCAAAATCTGTTCACCTTGACACTTTAAGTTATACGATTTAATTGTATAGTAAAAAAATAATGCAGTGTGGTATCTATTTCAAATGATTGCTCTTTAACTGCATCGGCATGTAGAAAGTCCTAGTTAGTTACTGTTTTATCGCAGATCAAGTGTTTGTATGGATGAACTCCTGCAGGGTAACATTTCTAGTTAAAACAACGTTTTTTTTTGTTTGAACCATGGGAACCTTCAAGAAGGGAATATAACCAATCTAAAACATTATTTTAGCCAAGTGCAGTCCATACGAAAGCTTCCTATGTTTCTTTTATTTCACAATGGCTTTGCTAGAGAAACTCAGCTTAAAATGGGATTGGCAGTTACTTTTATGTGTTTCACGTGGTTTAATGAACTGCAGGTTGAAACGTTTGAGCATTTTCATAGGCGAATCAAAGTCAGTGCTTTCCAGTTATTAATTCTATGCCGCATCTATAGAATATCATATAACCACTTTTTCTGCTTCTCTCAGTCAATGGAACATTCCCACTTAATGGCCATTTTAGGTAGATAGGGTGATCTTACTGTAGATGGAGAGAGTGATCTTATGTAGAGAGGCTAATCTTGGTGGAGAGGATGATCTTAGACCAGTAGAAAGGGTGATCTTAGGTGGAGATGGTGATCTTTGGTGGAGAGTATGATTATCATTGGTGGAGAGAATCATTTTAAGTGGTGAGGGTGATCTCATGTGGAGAGGATGATCTTAGGTTGAGAGGATGATCCTAGGTAGAAAGGGTGATCTTACTGTAGGTGGTGAGGGCGATATTAGATGGAGAGGATGATGATCTTGGGTGGAGAAGATGATATTAGAACTTTGGAGAGGGTGGTATTAGGTGGAGAGGATAATTTTGGGTGGATAGGGTAATTTTAGTTGGAGAGGCTGGTCGTAGGTGGAGAGGTTGATTTTAGGTAGAAAGAGTAATCTTTGGTGGATAGGGTGATCTTATGTGGAGGTGATGATCTTAGGTAGAAAAGGGTAATCTTAGATGAAGAGGGCGATCTTAGGTGGAAAGGATGATGATGTTAGGTGGAGAGGATGACCTTATGTAGAGAGGATGATATTAGGTGGAGAGGGTGACCTTAGGTAGAGAGGATGATATTAGGTGGAGAGGGTGACCGTAGGTAGAGAGGATGATATTAGGTGGAGAGGGTGACCGTAGGTAGAGAGGATGATATTAGGTGGAGAGGATGATCTTAGGTGGAGTGGGTAATCTTAAGTGGAGAGGATGATATTAGGTGGAGAGGTTGATATTAGGTGGAGAGGATGATATTAGGTGGAGAGGATGATATTAGGTGGAGAGGATGATATTAGGTGGAGAGGATGATCTTAAGTGGAGAGGATGACCTTAGTGGAGAGGGTGACCTTAGGTAGGAGGATGATATTAGGTGGAGAGGATGATCTTAAGTGGAGAGGATGATATTAGGTGGAAAGGATGATTTTAAGTGGAGAGGATGATCTTAGGTGGAGAGGGTGACTTTAGGTAGAGAGGATGATATTAGGTGGAGAGGATAATCTTAAGTGGAGAGGATGATCTTAGGTGGAGAGGATGATAATAGGTAGAGAGGATGATATTAGGTGGAGAGGATGATATTTGGTGGAGAGGATGATATTAGGTGGAGAGGATGATATTCGGTGGAGAGGATGATATTAGGTGGAGAGGATGATCTTAAGTGGAGAGGATGATATTAGGTTGGGAGGATGATATTAGGTGGAGAGGATGATATTAGGTGGAGAGGATGATCTTAGGTGGAGAGGATGATATAAGGTGGAGAGGATGATCTTAAGTGGAGAGGATGATCTTAGGGGGAGAGGATGATATTAGGTGGAGAGGATGATATTAGGTGGAGAGGATGGTATTAGGGGGAGAGGATGATATTAGGTGGAGAGGATGTCCTAAAGTGGAGACGATGATCATGAGGATGTTCTTAAGGTTATAAGGTGATCTTAGATGAAGAGTCGGTGGAGAGGATGATATTAGGTGAAGAGCTTGATCCGCAGTGGAGAAGGTGATCACATCAATAATGTTTGGTGAAGAGGATGATGTAAGGCTGGGAAGGTGATTTTATGTAGAGATAAAGAGTGCATGCTAAGGAGATGCATGCCCAAGCCTTTGCCATCTTTGCTGCTTTATCTTCACTGACACAAATTCTAGTTAAGCTTGAAGATCTCCCTTAGAGAGAGGGTTTGCGAGACACCAAGACTAGTTAATTACAGATGACTTTAGTTACTTGTTTGCTTCCAGCCAAAAAACATTTTTCATGAGTATTTATGATTTATTTATTAGGATTAGCTGGGATTGTTAAAGGAGAACTGAACCCTAAAATTGACTTTTTATCGTTTGAACATTTAGGCACAGTAGAACAACTATTGAGCTGTTAGCCGAGCAGTTGAGAAAAATTTGATGTTTTGTAACGAATTGACAAGATTTAATTGGCGCTCAATATGTGATGTCAGCGGTTGTTTATGACGTAGGTTACGATACTAGAATGATTTAAACGAGGAGAAACATGTTTACTGTGCTGCTTTTGGCTACAAAAAATATCACAAGACATAGATTTCCCACAAAATATCAAGATTTCGAAGCACACTGCCATACTTAAGTTCTAAATATCGTAACCTACGTCAAACCATACCACTGACAATTTCATTAGCGACCATGGTATCAAACCCTTTCTAGACAGTTTTCTTCGTTTTGATATTTAATTTCTAAATGTAATATGACTTTAAACTTTAAAAAATATTCACAGCGTTAATCTAATATACCAATAGATTCAAACAAAAATAGGTTAGTTTTAGCATTCAGTTCTCCTTTAACTAAAGCCTATATAGTAAGTGGCTATACCATATATCTACTATACCAATAGATTCAAATAAAAATAGGTTAGTTTTAGTATTCAGTTCTCCTTTAACGGTAAAACACTGTTATCCATGCATATAATAGAAGATATTGTTTTCTTTAAACTCTTAGCAGGTTTACTTTTGGAGTAGTTTTAGAGATAGTACGTAGAAATATCTTTCCTACTTTGGGACAACCGTTTTAGAAGTGATGAAACGATTGTGATGAAACAATTGCCGATTTTAAGGGAGCTTCACTGGCTACCCTTTTCCGAGAGAATAAATTTCAAAATCCTCTTGCTAACCTTCAAATCACTTCATGACCTAAACCCCTCATATTTGCAGGAGCTTGTAAGACCTTATGCTCCCACTAGGACTTTACGATCGGCAAAGAAGAGATTACTGGTGCAGCCACCGTGCAAACTCAAGACATACGGAGACAGAGCTTTCTCTTTCACTGTACCTAAACTCGTGAATTCACTTCCTGATGACTTGAGAAACTGTCCTTGCCTGACATCTTTTAAATCAATGTTGAAGACGCATCTTTTTAAACGTTTTTATGACTTTTAATTTATCTCTGAACACTTCATATCAGTTGTATTTTACTATTATTCGTTAGTCCATTGACCTCTATTTATATAGATATATCCTATCATTAGAGTGTAATTTTAATATCTTATACTAGTTACTATATTGAAAAGCGCCACTGGATTGTTAGTAGAAGGGGCGCTATATACGTATGGTATTATCATTATTATTATAATTACTATTATTATTATTAATATTATTTTAATTATTATTACTATTATTATTATTCTAAACAACGGTATTGAATATGTGATTTATTTCACAGACCAAACCAGTTAATGTTACTCCATCACCAGTACCAAGTGCTGTGGATGAAAGGTAAAATAGTTCTGTTAATGCTTACACGTAATCTTTTCCTTAGAGAAGCAATAGATCATTTTCGTATTGCAGATGCCGCTAACTTCAATGACAACGGACTCAGTTTTTGCAGTCTTAGCCTCACTATGAAGTTAATTATTCTTAAATGCCAACGTATTTTTTCACTACTTACAACTACGTGTATTGTCGGAGGTGTAACTTTTCGCTCTCTCTCGCAAGTATTTTTGAATATTTAACAACAAAACGTGACTAAAATCCGTTGTCATTAGAGTTAGCGGCATTTGCAATGCGAAATGGTCTATTGCTGCTGTAATTTTTGCTTAACGCAAGGTTAAACTTAACCCACCTAAGAACAACCCGGTTTTGTTTATTTAGATTTTTATATTCTATTTGAAGTCAAAGTCAAAGTCAAATTTATTTTCACCACAGTTTTAAAGAATTACATGTGTACATGATAATTATACTACAAGAGATTTAGGTGTTGGTATCAGGCAACGTCAGGCAACCCAATACTACTAATATTTACATGTTATAGTTTTTTTCTTTCGTTTTTTTTGTCAGTCCTTTATACGATTGTGTATATGAAAGTTTTCGTTCAGAATTAACAAAATTTCCCTCAAGATTTGTTTTGTTAACATTGATTAAATCATGTTGTATTTTTTCTCTGGTTGCAGAAGGAAGCGAGCCGGTATCACCCCAATTACATTTGACCTTCCACCAGAAAAGAAAAAGCCGTCCCCGAAAAAGGGGGTCGTGGAAGTCTATCAACCCCCAGGTCGTCGTTCAGGTGCAGCTAACGGTGCAGTCAAGGGCCAAAGTATGCCTGACAGCTTTGGACAGCGGGGGCGTGGGGGATTCCGAGGTCGTGGGTCGAGGGGTAATCGCGGCCGTGGGAGAGGGGGTTGGTACTGACCACAGCGAACCTACAGTCTGATCGCTTAGTAGTATCCACGCTCTTCTACATATATAGTAAGGCAACGTCCGAAAGAGCTCTTAGCTTTTCATGGCGGCTTGGTAGCATTTTATGCTAATGCAATTCTTCTTTTTAATGTTTTCAATTCCTTCTTTGGTGCTTTCGTTTTATAAAGTTACTTTTACAATATGCAAACACCATGTTTTAACAGGTATGCAGCCGAGCCGCCATTCTACTTGGCTAGGTAAAGTTTCGTGTCAGAAGGCGTGAAAAATTTATTAGTTGAATACATAATGGTATGTGACATCTTTTTGCCAAAACGTTTACTTTCCAGTTTGTACAAGGAAGGGGTGACCCGATTCTTACTATCCCTTTGTGATCCTTATCAACCTCCTTAACTCAAGACTATTATTATTATCATGTCTGTTTTATCACTTTCTAAGTTCTTAGTACATGACTAGTACAAAATAAAACATTTACTAATGAGAAAATAGGAATTAATCGCGTAAAATAAACTGTCGAAGATGAAGAGCGAGCTTAATTCTTGTAACTACTTTTATGAAAAGTATGATATTTATTTGGAAGAGCTTACCAATTCATCATCCATCTAGTTTAGGGCTGATATAGTCAACTTTGTATCAAAAAGTTAAGTTGTGAAAGTTTTGTTCGAAATGAAAGCAAAACTCAAGTCAGAATTTTTTTACAATTTTTAGTTTTGATTCTGATAAACGGTCATCATACAAGCTATTTTTATTATGTTTTTAGTTGTGTGTAAATCATTTTTTGCTTTATTCAACTTATCCTTTAAGGATAAATTTTATGTTGTTAAATGTTTTAATATTTAACAGTAGAAATAAAATTAGCATTTATATTTTTTACGCTCACAATATTCCTATGCAGTTTAGACTACTAACAACTGTGACTTCTCGCTCTCTCTCTTTCTGCCTCGCAAGAATTCTCCATAAAATGATTCAGCAGTCATTTATAGCTGCAGCAACTGAGAATTGGAAACTGGTCTATACAGGTTACCAACGCACTAAACCTATGCAATTCCATTTTTGTCTCACTGTTTGTTTTGCCAGCGTTTCTTGGTCTGCTCTCAGCCAAAGTCCTTGGAGATCTTGTTTAACCACCTGATTCTGAATAAATCGTAAACATCTGTTAACAAAGTCTAGATCTTTTGTCAATTCGTCATTCTTGTTCACAGTCGTTGCATTGAAGATGTGAAAAGCTTGTTATCTAGGCTTCAAAATGTTCTTAAGCACATGGAGTATGGTTCCTACAGCTAAGGGGGAAAATAACCTAAAAAATTACTGACCTTCCAGGATGGGGGCTGGGTGTGGGGCCTACACTCCACCCTGTTAAAGAACCACTGTTACAGAAACATTTAACAATGCCACCTATTGTAATGTTTTATTATACATATTGTTGGAAGCATATAAATACAATTTCGCCCCATGTAAGGTAATCGAAGAGATCTTTGGATTCTGGATTCCACACTGTGTATTCCAAATTCCACGGTCCAAAAGTGGCTGGATTCAGGATTCTAAGGGCTGGATTCTTAATTCCAAAGTCCTGGATTTCGGATTCCACAGGCTAAAACTTCCCAAATTCCGGATTATCTTACATGGATTGAACTGTTGGTGTGACATTAATTACAAAATAAAGCATGGAATGTATTATACAGAAAGCTTCAAATCTTGTTTATTCACGGTATTAAGAAAACATCTGAAAAAGATTCATTTCGGTCGTCTTGTTTTTTAAAATTATCGATTTTTATGATCTTCCGCTAGAGTAGGTTACCAGTTATGGAAGGGATTTCCTTCTTATATAAAGAGAAGATGTTATCGCTCAGTGTCACTCGGGTGTTATGTAAAAACTTTAACTGCATAGATATGGAGAGATTTTCTTGGAGAATTATCACTGTACGTTCAAAACGACTCTTACCACTTTCGTTTTCTTTTTGTGTGCAAGAAAACATCTGGCTATAAAGTTTAGTTTTTATGTCTATTAAAGGCATTGTAAATATACCCATTAAACTTGTCAATTGTCTAATGAAATAAAAAAGGGATCAAATCGTCTTAATTTTGTGGAGAATTTTTAGTTTACTTTGGTAAATGATGCTCATTCTCATATTTTCTGCCCTTACACTCTCTTTTTTACATTTTGTAAATAAAGACTACATATATCAGATTTTTTTACTCAAGACAAACAAAATGAATGGTCACTTTGTAGGATTTCATCAGCTGGTTCAAAAGTTAGAATGAATAACACCAATCATTTCTACTCTTCAAGATAAACAAAATAAATGGTCACTTTATAGGGTTTCATCAACTGGTTCAAAAGTTAGAATGAATAACACCAATCATTTCTACTCTTCAAGA
>JAOBAY020080751.1:0-10866 GCA_025331085.2 Zoanthus sociatus
TACAAAAAAAAAAGTTATTTAAAAAAATTTTTTTTTTTAAAAAAAAAAAAAAAAAAAAAAAAAAAAAAACGACAAAAAGGTTGTAACGGTTAATCCAAAGTTTGTAAAAACATTGATTACTCTCCAAAGAGAAGAAAAGAAGAAAAACTGACGACCTTCATTTTTAAATTAAAAGCACATTTTCTTTTGAAAGAGAAAACACTACTATTTGCAAGAATTGCGACACAGTGTATGAAGCAGCTAAATGTTTATAGCATAAATATGCAGTTACCTGTGAGTACGAGGATGGGATTCTCCAAAGGAAAATACATCTGTGGACGGTTAAAAAACATGAGTTGCATATAAAAGAAACGCGAAACAGCAGAAGCAGTTCAAAACCTTACCCATCCCCTGACACTGATACCAGAGCTTTGCAGTCACTTGTGAACTTCAGACCAGTGACTATTTCTGAAATTGAAAAATTTAAAGATTAATCTAAAATGCTAACGAAACGAATGGTTAAAATAATGTCAAATGAATAACAATAAACGGTTTAATGAGTAACCAATTAACTATCTACAAAGCACTATTCAGTCAGTTTCGCTATATCATTTTAAGCAAGCAAGTGCACTAGGGGGCGGGGGAAAAGGAAAAAAAGTTAAGAAACATGGTGCTCACTGACTGATGATAAGAAAATTCCAGGAGTTTTCCAGAAGTTTTCCGGGGTGGAACATTTATTTTTCCAGGACCTAACCTCAAACTCTCCCTTGCAAAAACCTAACAACTAACTGCACCACCAAAACAATTGTGCAGTTCTTCAGATTTCCAGCCAAAGTAATATGCAAGAAAAATCTCCAGAAAAATCCTGATATTGAGCCTATATAAAACACAAAAAATACAATCATGAATAAGATGCTTCTGCAACTTTTGGTTTGTTTATAAAACTGTTCAAACTTTTTGCACAAAATTCCAGGAGTTTTCCAGGAGTAAAGAGACATGATCTGTTTTTCCAGGAGTATTCCAGGGTCTTGGAAAAAAATTTCAAAATTCCACCTGGACTTTTCCAGGAATTCCAGGAGTAGTGAGCACCATGAAGACAGAGGGGACAGGGTAAGAGAGAAGAGAAAGGAGCAATTTGCTTGTTCATGCTTCCTGAAGCTTGGGAGCCAACCAATTCAAGATCTTTTTAAGACTTTTTAATGCCGAAAGAAAAAAAAATTTTTAAATTAATTTTCAACACAATAAATCAGAAAAAGAAACCTTTAAAGAGATAACAATGCTAATAAACACTTTCCATGGTAAACAAGATCGCACCTTCACAAAAATCTATAAATCTATAACCGAATAACAACAAGAGGTCTCATCAACAACAACAGATTCAGAGTGGTGAAGCGCTGTCAATGCAATGGTGGTCAAAAACGTGAAAGACGCGAACGTCCCATTAAAATTCATTCCAATATGCTGAGAGATTTCGCTGCAAGAAAAACTCACTTTCATTTGACTAACATATATAATGCCTTTCAAGACCTCAAAAAGAAATGCTAGAAAATTTAAAACCTTTTTATTGCCTAAAATCTGTAAAAACAAAACAAAATAAAGATTTTTAAAGACAAGTGGGAGCCCTGTTATCGTTTCTAAGACTAACCTGAATGACCCGACATGCTGGCAAGACACTCTCCTGTCTCAAAGTCATACAACCACAAGCTCTTGTCTGAACAGCTAGTGGCTGCGTAGATTCCGGACGAATCGAGGGTAATCTAAAGAAAGGTACAAAAAACTACTTGCTTTACAATATTCAGTCACCACAACAACAAAACCACATTTGAAACTAGATTTCGCAACCCAAACAACATTTAATAAGAATTTGCAATATGTTAACGATTTTTTAACTCTCAGCTAACGCTACTTGTAACAAAAGAGAACGATCTAGTTTATAGTAGAACATCAGGGCCTAACTTTAAGGCTAGATCTAATAAATGTATTCACATGAGAAAATTATGTACAACTCGTTATTGGTGATCACCTTTCCAGTTAAATCCCACTTGCAATGTGCTAAATTTAATCTAAAAGGAGTTCATATTAGGGCATCATCACTAAAGAACTAAATCTTGAAAAAATATGTCATTGATAATACCATGATGCAAATTACATTTTGTTGTGTTAAAACAGTATCAGAGTAGCAATAGAATCACAACTTATGCAATTTTTGGATTGGCGAGGGAGATTCTGTCAAAAGCTACGGTGTTTTGACAAGGTCTAACAAGCCATAAACAACTGCACAAAGCAGCAAAGATTCAGGCTCAATATATTATGGTACATGCACATGGGCCGCAAATAACGTGACTTTAGAACCCATTTATGGAGACTCAAAGTCTCTAGCACTAGTGCACATGCGCGGGTTTACACTTATGATTATCTTTACAGTCACATCCCACAAGCATTACACTTTACAGTTCCTCCGTACACAAGACCCACATACTGTACTACTGAGATACAGTAACTCTTATAGCTAATAGTAATATTTAGTAGTAGAACACACGTGCTATCTATTCTTGTGATTATCTTTACAGTCACATCCCACAAGCATTACACTTTACAGTTCTTCGACACTAGACCCAGACACTGTACTACTGAGATACAGGAACTCTTATAGCTAAGAATAATAGTATTTAGTAGTAGAACACATGTGCTATCTATTCAAGTGATTATCTTTCCTGTCACATCCCACAAGCATTACACTTTACAGTTCTTCCGTACACTAGACCCAGACACTGTACTATTGAGATACAGGAACTCTTATAGCTAAGAATAATAGTATTTTGTAGTAGAACACATGTGCTATCTATTCTTGTGATTATCTTTCCAACTACATCCCACAAGCATTACACTTTACAGTTCTTCCGTACACTAGACCCACACACTGTACTACTGAGATACAGGAACTCTTATAGCTCAGAATAATAGTATTTAGTAGTAGAACACATGTGCTACCTATTCTTGTGATTATCTTTCCAACTACATCCTACAAGCATTATACTTTACAGTTCTTCCGTACACTAGACCCACACACTTCCCATTTTGCTGTGTTATGTATTACAACAGTTGTTTTTCACGTGCAGGTTAAAAGAGGAGTGTCCAAGAAATGTTGGTGCGTTTTGAGAGGGACGTTACTATATTACTACAAGAGTGACGATGATCAAGTTAGTGTGAAAAGCAGCTATTTAGCTAGTTACAAAAATTTTAATATAGATACATACAACATAAACATAAGCAGTTAAATAGAAATTAAGGCAGTTATTTCTGGGTCAGTATTAAGCTCCGGTCATTCATAACCCCAATGTTATTTTATGCTTTGCAATTTCTTCGCTCTAAAGTTTTTGAATTTCTTCTTTCTCCTTTTTTCAAGATGTGTTTTTCTTTCTCTGATTACAATCTCTGCAATCTGTGCACCATTCATTTCTAAGTTGGTCGAGTAAGACTTGACACCAGTCCTATAGAGACTCTAATGGAAATGGTACAGTTAGGCAGCTTTTAACATAAAATTATGTTTACTTAAGGGTAGGGTATGATTTTTGACTTAAAGGTCTGCGGTAGGGTATCAATTTTAAGCATTCATAGGTCTGGGATAGGGTCAGGGTTTTAAGCTTAGGGCGGCACACTCCTACCAAAAAACTAATAGAGTACTCCCCGGATGCTTAACCAACAGGTTACACACTTGAACGTGACACTTAGCGTATAACGTAGCTTATATATTTATTACTTTCAATAATTTCATTGTTTTTTATTCACTATAAAGTAATTATAGATTTGTTAACTCAGTTTATTACCACACTGACGATGAGGGTTGTTTCTCGAAACATGTCTGTTTAATAAAAATGAACGAGGGTTGTATACTTTATAAGGATTATTACAATTCTTCTGCTTAATCGACCTTTTGGCACATCTAGTAAACGTGGTTTGGTGTTTCGTGTGTAGGTTCCCTTTAGCGTATCCAACCTTTTGGAGTATGTTGTTGAGGAGGTCGAAAGTCACGACTCCGAAGACGACATTGGAACTGACTCGCCTGGCTATCGTCATTATTGTCTGGCGCTCAAGACCACAAAACAGCCAAACACCACGTACCTGCTGGTGGAGACCAAGGAAGAGAAGGTAATGCATCAGTCAAATGAAACCCCCTCCTCTCCCCTCGGGCTTGAGTGGGGGATTTAACTAGTATGAAGTCAAATGTGAGCAAAACCCACACCACGTAGGGCCAAATTTTTAGTCAAAAGCGTCAAATAGTGCCATTTCCCCTCGGGTCTAGTGACCATAACAAAAGTTTCTATAAAGTGAACCATTTCAAAAAAATGATAATTTTTTCAGAATTCCATTTTAGAATTCTTCTTTAGAAGTCTTCTTTTGAGTTCTTTTTTAGAATTATTTTGTAGAATCCTCTTCGTTACAAATCTTCTTTAGAACTTATTTTTTCCAATCTTTCAAATACAAATTTTGAAAAAAAAAATTACAAATAAACCTGTATGTCTGAAACTTAAGTGTCATTTAACCCTCTAATTGGAAGACAAGGTCAAGAGTTTATGCTTTCAATAGTTGTCGATAAACCCAAACCCTCGTGTAACAAGTTTGTTCAATAGAGCGTCCATTCCCCCCACTATCCCCGCCCCTGGCCCAAGGAAGGGGGGTACATAACCCATTGTCAATTGTAGTATTCAGTATTAGGCAGCTAAAGAAGCTAGAATGGAAGCAAAGATGACGGCAATTGTGATCAATAATATTTCTTGTTGCGTTCGACCAAAAAAATAATATTGTTTGCTATTCCTAGTTTTATGCCACTTTTCGAATGACCTAATTAAAAGTTGTAATTAAGTTAAAGATTACTTGTAATTAGGGTACCTGACTCTGATTAGTTGTAAAACTATTTCAGATACTCTAATACCAAACAGTCTTGAATTTGGAAATTTATTATTTATTAGATTTCATTTAATTGTAAAATATGGTGTAAAAGACTTACAAAAACTTAAAACTTGACAAACGAGAATGCTTCCTAATTTGGATGGCCTGATCAAAATATTATTGGGGTTCAGAATGGACTCCACCAGCAAGATTTACCTTTTCTGACGCCGATTAGAATATATAAATAATGTATATATTATAAACATGTGGTCACAGTCCACTGCCAAAACAGGGTTGCATTAATAAGTGTTATTATTGTTGTGAAGTTTATAAGAAATATACAGGAGTAGTAGCTGTAGTACTCTAAGAAACGAATTTGAATAAAAGAGAGAAGTGAGATGAATGTGATATTCGGAAAGTGAGAAGTGAGATGAATGTGATATTCGGAAAGTGAGAAGTGAGATGAATGTGACATTCGGAAAGTGAGAAGTGAGATGAATGTGATATTCGGAAAGTGAGAAGTGAGATGAATGTGATATTCGTAAAGTGAGAAGTGAGATGAATGTGATATTCGGATGTTGACTAACAACTGAAGGCGACGATCGCATGGCACAGGCCGCCCCTTTATTGCGCGGTTTCGTGTTTAACTAACCTTTGCCATTATGATACAGGACCTTTGGCTATTTCACATGACGGTTGCTTCAGGGGGAGGAATGATGAGTGATATGGGCACAGACCTGGAGAAAAATATCACACTGCTTTTGAGAATCGATGGAGATCCTGGTGAGTTGCAATACTTTCCTAGATTGATCGCAATCCAGATTTAAAAAGCATTAATTATCTACCTGTACTCATGCAGTCTACGAAATGAACCTATTACCCTGCTGTAGATTTTAAACCTTTGAGGCTAAGCATTTTGGAGTAGTAGATGCAACGTTTATTGGTTATTTTCATATTTATAATGCTTGAAGAAATTTGTATTTTAATGTTTGTAACCCAATCCTCCATGCCTGTGGGAGGGGGCAGTACGTAGTTAAAAACATAACATAACATAAACACTTAATGACAACTCCCCAAATGGGCTTTTCAGTGTCATATTAAAATCAACCCTTCTTCTCCCAGTTAAGAATCCCAACTGGTTGGAGTTAAACCAGTTGGCTATTTACAAAGCGTGGTAAATTTGTTCCTGGGATCACCGAGGACAAATTCATTCGTTGGTCTGAGTTGGGGATTCAAACTCAGGTTGGAATTCCGCATTCAAATCCCGAACTCTGACCATCGAGCCATGCTGCCTCCATATAGTTGTTTAGAAAGTATTTTTGGATTGGATAAAAACACAAGAAACACAAGAAACAATTAACCTTACCCCATCCATACAATGGAACTCCATGTTAACTAGAGCCAGTGGAATTACAGCTTTAGAGGAGTGCATGAAATGTTTGGTAAAAGAATATAGTTTCTAAATTTACAATTCAACTAGGTTTTTGGAAATTTAATCCGGTAATTAAATGTCTTGACTATCGACATTTGCTAGTCCTGTTGAATAAGTGGACATGTTTTATGCACAATTTAAGCGCGGGGACAACATTAAGTTTTTTTTTATGTTGGGGTTATTGTAATACAGAGCGGAAAGGAAGAAAGAGAGTTGGGAACTTAATGAAATGTCATCATATTATCAGTTTAGTTGAAATGTAGGGTGCGTACGTTTGGGCCTGTTCCGGAATAGGAATTTATATAATAAAAACATTGTCGGATTCTTGAGACTGCTTTTCCTGCGAAGTTACAAGTGAAACATGTCTTAGTGATAAAACTCTTTTGAATTTTAAACTTGAAACAAATATTTCATCGCCCTAACAATCTGGAACGAAGTTCAAAACTTCATTCTTATTCCGGAATAGCTGGAATAGGCCCACACGAACAGGCTCCTAGTCTCTATCTATCGTAAAATCTGCAACCTGATTGGCTGCCATACTCGCTATCTATCACGTGATAGATAATGCCTGCGGTATGTAAACAAGTAATTCAATATGGCGCCCCTTTCCCGCTTTCCAGAAACGCAGTATTAGAGAAAACTACAAATAATTAATAGTAAAAAAACGTTATAAAAAATTTTAAAGATAAGAAAACAATGAATTTGATAATTTCATCCGACAATAGTCGCTAGTGCATCATCAGCATTGGTTTGAATATATTCAATCATTGTTTATCAAAAAAGTCCTGTTGTTCTTTTCTTTTTTGAGAGATGTCTACTAAAGCTAAATTTTAGAATACTCGCTTACAATTTCTATCGCCAATCGATAGAAGTTAGAAGCTCAAATCCTAATTTTTAAATATCTAACAAATTTGGGAGGCCCTGTTGTTAGTATTCAGGATAAAAGAGAAAAACGAACTTTTCTTACCCACAAATATAAAACGATGCCCAAAAGCTTTGCTATTTTGACCTAAAACGCTGCAGTCGTCCAGCCTCACTGTTGCTACAAATACTTTAAATACCTGTTAATGTGTAAAACAGTTATTGTAAAATATTTTTCACATTATGTGTGTTTGATTGGTCTACAAGTGTGTTTTCATAACGCTATGAAGCACGAAAATAACGTGAGCGATATAGTTGGCTGTCTCCAAGTCTCTGTCTTTTAAAGTACAAACATACGCGCTTCTTATATTGTATTTATCTTTGTTGAGATGGAAAATAATTTTATTGAATAAATAAGACGTGTTCTCCCTGCCTTCATAGCCTGGTGGAAACCAAGGCCAACGGTTGGGAGAATATGAGAGCAGATCAGTGAACCGAGATGTAGTCAATGGTTTTCACCTGCTCGAAAGATCTTACTCACTTTGAGGCTTTTGAGGTTTTCACCAAAGTTATGGAGGCATGGAAAGCATGTTTTGTTTTTTATCAAATTATCTTTTCTGACTTAGAAAGAGAAAGACGATATACGAAGCGAATGCGTAGAGTTTATTCCTTTCATGAAATTGGAAATTCTTTATACAACTTGGAGACAGTTAATAAAATCACTCACATTAATTCCGTGCTTCATAGCGCTATGAAAACACATGTTGACCAATCATAGCTGCACGTACTATCCAAATTATTTTGTAATAAATCTTGACCACCTTCATATTCTATATATATACAATAAGCTACATATACCTATGTATAGATCTCCTTTCTTAAAAGTAGATTTAGTTATTAAAATTCTGGAAGCATTAAAATTCCAAAAAAGTTGCATGGGTAGAAGTAGTTTAAAAAATTTAAACGTCAGTTACACAATGTTTCACACCGAGGCGATCGTCAGACTCGCGTTTTAAAAACATACAGTGTATAGGTTTACAACTTAAGATTAATTCTGAATTGCTGCGTAGAATTTATTTTCATGGCTGCGTTTTGATTCCAGTTCGCAGGATTGTCAAAATAAGCCGGCAACCGGCGTATTTAATCGGCTACTCTGAATAATACAGCAGCTACTCTAAATCTATGTTGCTGAATTTTCAGCACGACAGCATGTGTCGGAGTATTTATTAGACATGAAAACGACCTAGAAAGGCAGGTAAAAATATCTTTGTTTGAAATGGATAAATTTCACTGCGATAATTAGTAGGCTCGCGAAACACGTCAACACGCACAAGTTCATGCAATGTACGAAGAAGAGAAAGTCATGGCGACCGACGGCGACCGAGTAAAGCGAATTTTGTTAATAGGAGGAAGTTTGATGAAGAACAAGATAAAAATGATCGAGGGTGCGATAGGTGTAAGACCTGTTTCGTGTTCCGTTGGGGAAAACATTCCTCAAAGCCTCCGGCTACTCTAAATCTTTCTGACAACCCTGAGTTCGGATCTTTTGGTCAGGAAGATGTTTTAAGGGGCAGAGCCAATGTGTAGTTTTTCAGTCAAAAGCTGCATCTCTTTGCGCTGCCTTTTTAAACGCTTTCGCGCACTATACAATATTCAAAGGATAGTCTTTTTTTAAAAATCAAAAGTACTTGCAAATGAAATTTAGGCTTTGGAATGACGTTTAGTTAAGGTTACGCAAAATTGTCAAAATATAAATCTATTTTTTAACTGAGGATAAGGTTGAGCAAGAGTCCAATATTTTAAAACAGGATAGATCGCATTTATCATTACGGTCCTTTTAACTGGTGAGATGTTTAAATATATGAGTTTTTTTCATCCCGGAATAAATGCTCATTCACGCCTGTGGAAAAATGCCTATGGGTTTCCCCAATGTAACGAACTCCACAGCCCGCACAAGAAAATTGATACACTCACCATTTCAAAGGACAGTAATGATAAATGCGACTTATCCTGTTGTAAAATATTGGACTCTACTCAAGGTTATTTTCAGTTAAAAATTAAAAAAATCTACTTTTACAACAATATTTTTCGTTCTTCCTTTTGAAGACCGGTTGCGTTAACTTAGGTACACAAACCAAAAACCCATTTCAAAAAAGGAAAAACCAGTGCTGGTGGCAACTTGACAGATACAATAAGTACAGTGATTTGGATTTTTCACTGAGAACTTTCAGCGAGCATAGACCCTATCCAGTAATAGCGGCGGTTTTAATATTCTTTTGTCTGCATTCAAGTTAGCCCTGCTAGTACTGTTTGTGGTGAGATATTCTTTTAAAAGTTTAACTCAGGTCAAGAAATTTAAATGAAAGAATATTAAAACCGCGGCCATTTTGATGGGAGACGCCACGTACGTGAGAATAGTATCAAAGTTTCAAATATTGGAATTGACACTAGGAGGACATACGAAGGACGATGTTGGAGGTTGCGGTAGTTCCTTTTCTTTTCTACACTGCTTGCAGCCAAGTATTGCCTTGAAAGATCCGCGAAACTGGTTGCTATAGCAACAGTAAATGATCGGGTTGCAGGCTGGTTGGGTGCACACCAAAAGTTGCGACATGCGCCATAGTTCATCCCCGGTGTAGACATTAAAATATCTGAAAAGATCAACAAAATTAAATGAAAGTTAATGCATCTTTTAGATAATTCGTGACTGAAAGTGTCTGATTCGTGACTGAGAGTGTCACGCAAGCATGCGCAAAGTAGTGTAAAGAGCTGGAGAGTCGAGTGTTAATCTTACGGTACACTACGTTGTCATAGAAACTTCTGGATTTTGATTGGTGGATTATTAACTTTGAGATTGTAACTGCACTAAATTACAAATTTCCGTAGGGAATTTCATTTTTTGCATTTAATTACAAAGAAATTGGACTGATCTTGACTAATCAGAATCAAGTATTTTTTTCATGTAAATTTTTTTATATATATCTATATAAACATGTATATTGTTTATTTATTTTATTTTATTTTATGTATACTGTATTTGGATGTGATTAGCTTTTTTATAAAATTGTTAGTTCTATTTTCAAATATATCAATCCTCTTATTACGCCGTGACCAAGCCATTTAAGCCTCTGGCTTTGGCTTTTCTTGCAAAATTTACTTATTCTGCAAAGGACAAAATAAAGTATTGTATTGTAAAAAAAAAAGATTATGGTATAAATCGTTTTTTCGAAATTATTTTCGTAGGCGAGAACGACACCGTTGATTTAGAGTGAATCTGTTTTTCTTTGAGTACTTCCGATCAACCGGCATTTTAATTCTTTTTCATTAAAACAACTTGTTCAACTGGAGTTTCAAAACGATGTTGGAGATTTTTGATAGCACACGACGTTAACTTTCACATTTCGAAAAATAATTTCCAAATTTCCTGGCACCGTGTTTATAGTTTGTTTTTGTAGTTCTGTAGTTGTAACTTGAACAGCTACGAATACACCCTTATCACGCTTGTTTGAGTTAGTTCAAAATTGATATTATTGCAATTTAAACGGCAGAAATGGAAAGAGCAGGTCAAAATTAGTTAAGTACCGAAAATTTGTTTTTTTTTATCACAAAAATTGTGGTAGTAATGAAGATTTCTCGCTCGCTGCCCTCCTAACCTTCATGCAAACTTTCATACATTTTCTTTTAAAATTTTGCATAAAATTTTG
>JAOBAY020080762.1:5000-10865 GCA_025331085.2 Zoanthus sociatus
AATGATAAAGATGATGATGACAATGACCAAACATTGCAAATGTAGACGGAAGTCGTTTAAGTTCTCGGCTGCGAAAGCCTCGAACAAAATATCGATATTGTAGATAAGCAAACGGCCAGTAGACTAAGGAAGCATCACACCTAGAACAAAAGATCCTAACCGTGACCGTGCATACAACATGGAACAAAGAAACATTGTAATCTTTGTTATAGTTTGCCAAGATTCCTAACCAGTCCACGCTAACAAATTTGTTCAAACGAAGAAACGAGCACGCAAAAAATAAAAAGAAAGAGTATGCCCACCGGAAAAATCCTCCTCTCTTCAAAAGTTTGCAAAGGTAAGGAAAAGTAGATTTATATATTTTAGGTTGCGCAGATCATTCATGGAGTTTCGAGAAAGGTAGCACAGTGCGAGGTCACACTAACGAACCTATACAAAAGTAGACAGGGTTAGCAGGCGATAGGATTTCAGGTTTTGTGGGTAACTGTTTTTGGGATTACGTACCTTTTATTCGTGGAAACCCATCGGTAACTTTTTTAGAGTTCCATTTTGGAACGCGAAACACTTGAAATAGGAAGCTCAATTAAATTCATTTCCAAAGACCAGTGAAATTTCCTCTTTTAAGTGTAAATTAAAACAATGCTATTTTATATGCACCAATATCGATTAGTACAAAGGAACAATAACAGGCACAAGACATATAATACAATGTGAAAAGAAAGCTAAAAAGAGCTTGTAAATGTTCTCCCGTGGTTTGCAACTCAACTAGGTAGCAAACTGTTTTTCTTTTGGCAATCTTGAAGTTAGTAAGATTACCCAACATATGTAAAAAAGAGCGACCAGGAAAATGTTCTAAGATGGCCCATGTTTTGCCACGTCCGCCATCTTGGAAACTCGCTCCAGAATGCTTTGCAAAATACCGTTCTAAATGTATCATGGGATAAAAACAAGATGGCGGACAGATTTTGAAAAAAGAGTAGAAATGCTGAAAAATCAACGTGAATTACAAAGTCCGTATGTTTTACTATTTTAACTTTTAGTTTCAGCTGGGAAACGGAATTTAGTTTCCGTGATTTTCCCAGCACGGTAATGACACGTGAAATTCTTATGAAGTGAAGGATCTTATTAGGAATGGGATAATAAATAAATCAACTCAACAATTTGAATATAAATCTTGTTAGTCTTTAATTATTGTTTTGTATAAAATGGCCTATAATAATTTTTAAATCATAATCATATATAAGTACGGACTTTTAAACTATCTGTAAAAATATGCCAAACTGTTACAGCGTCCAAATTGTTTGGCCCCAACAGTTAACGTACACTTACTTTACTCGAACTGCAATAAGAGAATCGAAATTACGGTTACGAAATTCAATAAATCTTCCCCGTTGTGACTTTTAGGTAATTTTCAAATTAATTATTTTAAGAAAGTAATGGCCGGAATTCATCTACATAAATACTAGATGAATCTATCATATATAACAATATTGAAACTTTCTTGAAGTACTTTTTAAGTTAAAATCTCATCGTTATTAAAAATTTTTTGATCTATGGAAAAGAAAAAAAATAAAAGAAAACGGTTAGGGCCAAAATCCAGCAGCTATTAAGCGACGAAACGGAATTGAAACGTAACTCCTTTGGAGCAAATACGTCCTTAAAACTCAAAAACTTGCGAACAAAGCCTTACTATACCGAGTTTCTACATTTCCTTACATCAAACATTTTACTTTTTTGCTTTTTCATTATATTTTTTATAGTTTTTTTTTTAAGTTTCTCAGTTCTGACAATAAAATGCCGATTGTTATTTATTGTTAAGCATTAAATCACGAACGTAAGGCGGGTATTGAATGCATAAAAAATCAATGTTAGGTTTCCGTTATCAATGTGTTTCTTAAGGCCGGTACACCGGTAAATTGTACCGACGTTCTCTGACGGCAGTACCGCCTTTCCCCAGCAAAGGAGTCTTGCAACTTTTTAAAGTCAATAGACAGAAAACATTTCACAACAGTAACGTTTGATCAAGTTATCCCTTCCATAATTCTAATAGCTGTTATTAAAAGTTTCAGCACCTATAGGTGCTGTTGTGACTTGATGCTCTTATAAAAAGTTGATAGACATTTTTTCAAAAGTAAAACCTGAAATTTTTCTTTGGTTTCTCAAATGTTCAAATTTGCATTATTTTCCAAAACTCGAAAGTTTTTAATTCTGATGATCACCCCAGACCTCTTTAGTACTCGAGCATTCGGCGCTTGATAACCTTGTACCTGCTTTCCCACTTAGTGTACCCCACTTCCCAAGCCTTAAGAAACACACTGATTATGGATTAAAAAATCAGAATGTAAATAAAATAAAATTACGCAGCCTCAAAGCAATAACAAAACGAAGAGGTACTTTCGTTAACAGACAATCTGTGCAACGAGGACAGCGGCGTCGACGGCAAAGAACAATAATAAATACAATAACTGCACGTTGGAATGCATCAAGCTGAGCACCTACATGGAGTTATCGCAAAACTTAGGCAGCATTTACACGCAGCCGGTTATTTTTGTAAACGTACACTTTTTTTCCGTTTAGGCCAAGTGTTTACACGTAAACGCCAAAAACGATGAATATAGCCGGCTATTTTCAAAAACGCCAGCTATGCGTTTACGTGTAAACGGTCGAAAACATACATAAACGATGAGCATTTAAGTGTACACGTAGATATTTTTATCCGGATAAAAATATAGCCGTCTACGTGTAAACGCTGCCTTAGAACGCGAAAAGACAGTTTTTAAAATTTTCGGGGCTACAAGGACGTAATATAAAAAATGTCAGTAACATTCCATCGTTTTCCGCTTACAAAATTCAAGGCGGAGAAATAGAACCCTAATATCCCGCACAAAGAAGAAATGTGCAATCAGAAATGTGATTTTTTTGAGCGATTGTCGCTGGCGTTTCCGTCCTAGTTGCTTTAAGTCCCTAATACGAAATACGGAGAGTGCGCAGGATGGAATTCAAATGGCCTCTCAAAGTCTGGAAGGAAAAACTCGCGCCAAAACTACGTACGTACCAAAGTTCGTCTTATTTTACTTGAAAACAATAAAGCCTTGATGAAGCCTGGATAAACCATAGAAATAATAGGGAAACGAAAGAAAGTATCAGTTTCGAGTCGGTAGCTGAGTGCAGACTTATAGCAGACTTTCAATATGCGTTAACGTTCCAACGATGACATCACGCTTTGATCTTCCCAAACAAATAACACACTCTTATCCTATCTCGTAAATTTCAAAAATCAACGCTTGTGGTGACGTTACGTGACGCTACAAGTCGGTAGCTGAATGCATGACGCTATATGTGACGCTACAAGTCGGTAGCTGAATGCGTAACTCCTGGTATTTTCACCAGAGAAGGTTTTCGTACGTTATGCTTTCGAGGTAAGTTTGATGAAGGGCTATCCCTACGCTTTCGCGGCGGTGTGTATGGAGGTGGGGCATGGTGAGGAGAACTGAAAGTACCAGCCCTCAAATCATGTGCTTTCTTTTGCGCGGGGCCGTGGGTAGTATATGGCGAGAATTGCACAACATCTTCTCGACCGCTGTCCGTCTCACAATCAGTACCGACGTACTCACTACCCATGTATGAGGTATTCGGATTCTTGTGTTCTGCCTTTGCCCAGGATGCTTCGGCGACCGGTGCACCAGAGCCAAGGGAACCCTTCTTGGGCAAAGGCGGTACTCTGCCATTTTTACATTTTGTGTGGTTAAGTTCTTCATTTTCTTTGCACATAGTGGTTGTAGCTTCTTTGTACATTTTCTTGGAGGCTTTGAGGGCATCTTCGCGACTTATTTCGGCCTCGTGATAGCTAGCCCGTTTGTTTGCGGTTGTTCTACGTTTATATTTGACTACCACAACGGCAATCAGGAGAACAATAAGCAGGCCGCAGAACGTACAGAGAACAATTACAATTATCAACTCTTTATTGTTAAAGGTTCCTTTATTCGATCCTCTTGTGTTTACACCGGCAGCAATCTTGCTATCTGTCGTATACGTTAAGACGGTGGGTAGAATTAGTGTATCATCGAGGTAAACTTTCATTTTTACCAACCTTTGACGGGGCCTTCTGCCATTATCCGCAGCTCGTATAGTTACAACGTACGATCTCTTCGTTAAGTTCTTTAGTATCAAGATATGTCCTTGATCCTTGTCAATGGTAAACACATTTTCGCCATTACTGTTAATAATCGAGTAGCTAATTTCTCCGTTCCTTCCTTCATCCGGATCTTTGGCAACAACTTTCCATACCCTATAACCAGGCCTAGCATTTGTGGGTATATTAACAGATATTTCTCCGTTTATTCCCACAAATCTAGGTACATTATCGTTTGTATCGAGAACACGAATGAACACCTGAACTGGTGACATGGCGATCCCGTCTGTCACGAACCCTTTTACGAGATAGAAACTCTTTTCTTCACGATCTAGTTCTTTAGTAAGGCTCAGCTCTCCAGTACTGTTATCTACCTTCAAGAAGGAATTCTGGTCTTGAATTAAGTTAACCCATAGCTTTTTCTCCGGAACATTAAGATCTGTGCCAAAGTTACCAACTTTTGTCCCCGGAGGGGCGCCTTCAAACACCTGGAACTCATAGCGATGTTTGCTACATGTCACCGTCAAATTTACTGTACAGCGGCTTCGCTTTGGTTTGCGTCCACGGTCTTGAACTTCAGCGGTTATAAGGAAAGATGGCGTAAAAGCACACCAGAGTTTTGTCTTGAGTCGAATACTGCCACTCAGTGGATCAATTATAAACCAACTGTCAGTTTGGGTGATGGAAACGTTATGTAAATCAGCTATGCGAACAAGCTTGTAACTTAACTGAGCATTCGTACCTTTATCATCATCAGTCGCTGTTAAAGTTTTAATTATAGTGCCAGCTTTAACGTCGTCTGATACCTTTACGGCGTAAAACAATTTCTCAAATTTGGGCGCATTTCTGTTACTGTCAGCAAGTTCAATGCTCAAAGACTTGTTTGATTGCAGCATAGGCAAGCCTTGATCTCGGGCGACAATTTTGAGTTGATAATGAGAACGCACGTCCAAGTTGAGAGGTCGCTGTACTTGAATAACATATTGGTTAAAAAAATTTTTCAAGGAAAAGTCTTGGCTATTACTGGACAACTCCACATTAACTTTACCATTGGAACCGCTGTCTCTGTCGGTGACGACAACTGATGCAATTACACTCCCAAGGGGGATATCCTCGGGGAGTTTGCCATCCGGCTGAAACAATGACCTGCGTTCGATTTTAATCATGGGTGCGTTATCGTTTTCATCTATTACCTGAAATGAAAATTTCAAACGATATTTAATCTAACGATAACATCTAATATTATATACTTCAATTAACCCCATACTTCGTGCGTCCCCTCAGAAAATCAAAACTTGACTTAAAATTGATTATTTTTACAATTATTCATAATGCTTTTTGAAGTTAGAATCAATTATTAAATCGAAATTTGTTGGTAAACTAACTAAATTACTGGCTTTGGGGATCAAAAACAGAAAGAGTTGCATCCATTTTAAAATTAATTACAGGAGTAGAAAGGACGTGATTAACAAGATAACTGAAATACGAGAGTAGTTGAAGTCAGTCAAACGGGGAGTGTCATAAATATAAAGTTCGATAAAAACGCTTTATTCTTACACATATTGTAAAAAATTGCAGTAGTAAAATCAAGTTGATATTGTTTTGCGTTGTATGTCAAGGTAAAGTATTTCCACTCGATCAATAAGCACGGATATGCATAAACAAAAACAAATACTCCAGAAGTTTTTTTTTTCATTCAAATTTGATCCAACGAAATTAAAAATTTAGTTAAA
>JAOBAY020080773.1:0-10865 GCA_025331085.2 Zoanthus sociatus
TTTTTCCGGTAAAACACTATTATCCATATTATAAAAAGAACATTACACGGTGGCTTGAAGATATATATTTTATTCGTGTTTTCACCACTCGAAAATAAAATTCATATCTTCGCGCCACCGTGTAATATCCTCTATATATCTTGTGTTTTTTATACTGACATTTCGGACTGGAGGCATTCACTCCTTCACTCCGACGAAGGACTTCAGCCCGAAGTGTCAGTATAAAAAATTCTTTTCACTACGGTGTAAAATTTATTCTTTTTTGAAACTGTTTCTGTAGAAACATCGATGCAGCATTCCATTTAAAATAATTATTTTAAAGCATGCTTAAAAGTATTGAATTTGGTTTGTAATGTATGTTTGTGATCCAAGTAGCCGGTTGTAAATTACCTTTTATGAGTGAGATTTACACTCGTTTTTTGTAAAATAATCCTTAGATAGAGTTGTCACTATTATTATTGTTATTCTTATAATTATTATTATTATTATTATCGTTATTGTTCTTTATTTGTTTTTCAGAGCATTAGTGGGGCATGGACTGATCTTGGAGCTGTTACAGGGAAATTGGCCTCTGATTCTGGAAATATTGTTGACCTTATCAAAGAAAGCTATGACGTAAGTACTTCATTCAGTACTATATTGTTGTATGGCAGCCCTGAGTGGATTTAGATTTGTTTTACTAATTCTTCAGGTAATAAGGACTGTACTATTAAAACGAGACTGAATCTGTGTAAAGCTGGTTCATTCCAAACTAAATTTTCAGTATTGAAATGTTTCCCGAGATTTTTTTCAAACTAATTAAAACATCCATAAGGTTGAAGAGGTGTTAAGATAGTTTATAAAAAATAAGTGGTATGATATCCTAAGAAATAACACATCCAGTTAACGATAGTTTGTCACAGCAAGATTTTAAAATATCTAAAACCTAATATTCTGCTTTTATGGATGTGTTTTTTTTTTTTTTGAAAGTATTCACCGTATATTAAAAAGATTAATACATACATAAATGTGCAAACAAAATTCAGGTAAAAATAATGTTGCATTTAGGATCAAAGTTTTTCTCAGCACGCTGGGAGAATGAGAACATGAACTGCCCGCATTACAGATACATGTACAAACTTTATCAATTAGATTATGTTTAATAATTGTGTTCCAATGTTCAAATTGCTAAAAAAAAAAGCTAAATCCTTTACGAGCCTAGTGGCCTATGGAGCCGGCGCTTATCTCCGGTTTCTGTAGTGTTAAACGGATGAGAGTCTTTAACTCCCCCTGGACGGGACACTAATCCATCGCAGGTTAGCTCCCAGCAAATGCTTGTACTCATTTACCTACCCCAGAAGGATGGAAAGCTGAGTTGGTTTGGGCGGAAAAGAAGGTCACACAAATATTCGAATCTCGGCAAACTGCCGGGATCGAACTGGGGACCTTGTGGTTGGGAAAGCAGAGATCTTACCAACTGCTTCAACCACGTCCGCCCTGTTCAAATTGCACAAGGTATAAAAAGTTAGAAACTAAGTGAAGACCTGTAGACCTGTAGGGAACCAATTGCATGCATCTGTCAATGTTTTGACACTATTGGCCAAGTCGAACAACGGAGACTTTGCAAAGACATCTTGTGATTTTTCCTCTATTTTTTAATTTATTTGAAGAAAGAAGATATCAGTAACAAAAACATATCTATGCATTGCTTGTTTACCACAAGATTTTTTTATGACCTTACCCTTCTAATAATGATTGTTTAAAAAAGGTTTAAAAACTCACTTTCGGATTCACCTTAACCGGGCGATGTTCTGTTATACTGAATTAGTATATACTACACAAGTGAATAGTCCTTTTCATGCACGCTGATTGGCTAGCTCGGTGGTGATTAGCCAAGTATTATTCACCTCCGAGCAGCAACAGTAAACAAAATGGCATCCCGTTTCGCTTCGATTTCAAAATTTCACAAATAAACTTACTCTCTGGTCCACTAGTTATTCAGCTTATGTGGTGTATACTAAAACAATTATTCACCTCGGTTTCAGTAAAAGTGGTGGATATTTACCTCGTCGCTTCGCGGTAAATAATTGTTAATTATTATTACACGTTGTGCAAGGAAACCAATCAACAATTTGTGGGATTGTCACTATTAATCTATATTGTTATTTGCTGAGTGCAAGTTTAGTTTATTTTAATGTTGAAGTGATCTATGGTCGCATTCCATTTTGGCGGATGTATATGGTTTGGATAATTCAAGCTAATTTTCTATAATATATTGCAGAAAATCGTTTCGAGAGTGGGGTTTTCACACAATGCTCCTGAGGGCATCAGTGTGGATTTCCAAGCACAGTGTAGGTAAGTATGTAAGAATCGTACGTAAATGTTGGTACACATGACTTTAAAATCTGTGGATTTACCTTTTAAAAGTTTTACGTAATTGTTTTAAGTAAAATTGCGGTAATGACATAAAAAAACTGAAAATTCTAGGATTTAAAAACTTCAAATTTAGTTTTGTTCCACAGATGTCTTAGGAGAAAATAAAAGAAAATAATTACATTGACAATGCTGCAGCAGCCTTACTAGAATGTTTCAAATTGAGTTGAATAAAAGTTTTTAATGTTTGAATAAATGGTGTTATCATAAAATAAATGAATTATTTAAAAATAAATGTTTAATTTAGGTTATTTTTGTTTGATTTATAAATATTTTTAAATAAATGTTCAACGAAATAAATATTTCAACTTGAGTTGAAATATATCACTAGAGAAATCCAGCAGTCGTTAGAGACCTTTAATTGGAATACGAGAACACATTTTCAGGACATTTGCAGGACATATCTAAGCAAACTAGTTGTTGAGAAGACGAGATTTCAAATTTGTTCTTTCGAATCTTAATCTAAAATCTTTAATGACGATTGAAGTCGAACTCATTGCTAGTATCTTGGAACATGGCAGACAACACAACACAAATGTTGAGTATTTTAGCGAGTTGGTAACGTCGATTTAATCGACTCTATTTAATTCCTTTATATTTGTCAATTGTTCGTCAATTTTCTCCTCGACCTTTTTAGATTAGATCAAGTGGATAAAAGAAAAAAATGTGATGGTGTTCAACTTGGACAAAAAGTAAGTTGTATATTTCTAAAAGTTCATTAGAAATGTCATATATTTGTTTGAAGTTTGCTTTTGCTAAGAGTTTTTTTACGGTGTTTATATATGCCGGTTTTCCATTTAAAGGGGAACTGAACCCTAAAACTGACTTTTTATCGTTTGAACATTTAGACATCTAGTAGAACACCTATATGAAGTTTTTTTTAAGCTGTTAGCCAAGCAGTTCAAAAAAATGGACAAAATTTGATCGACTGCTCAATATGTGATGTCAGCGGTTGTTTATGACGTCCGTTACGATACTGGAATGATTAAAACGAGGAAAAACATGGTTATTGTGCGGCTTTTGGCTGCTGTTAAAGAAAAAAAAACTTCGCGAGACATAGATTCCCCACAAATATCAAGATGTCGAAGTACACTGCCATACTTAAGCTCTGAATGTCGTAACCAGCGTCATACCATACGGCTGACAATCTCATTAGCGGCCACGGTATCAAATTTTTTCTAGAGAGTTTTCTTCGTTTCAGTATTTAATTTCTAAATGTGATTTGATAATTTGAAAAAGAAGCTTCACAGAATTAATCTGCCTTACCAATACTGAAAAGCTTCAAACAAAAATAGGTTAGTTTTAGCATTCAGTTCACCTTTAAGAACAATGGCATTGAAAGAAATGTATCGGACTTGTTTTACTCTTTTACTTATTTTCACAATCTTAAGAAGATAATTTTCTTAGAGGTCATGGGATCTACTCATGCCCTAAACTTACTACGAAATAACCTTGAATTTAACTCAAATGTAATTAAAGGCTGGGTGATTAAAAGTGATGATTTTGACTTTGATGGTGATTTTGGTAATGATGGAGGTGATGATGATGATGATGATGATGATATTTATAATTATAATGATGATTTTGATGATGGCGGTGATGATTTTGATGATGGTAATTACGAAAAGTGATGATACAGGGTTCACACGGTCATAAAAAGTCATGAAAGTCATGGAATTTGAAAATGCATTTTCCACGCCTGGAAAAGCCATAGAATTTTGGGAAAATGGCCAAGGTCATGGAAAATTCATGCATTCTTATTTTTTCTTGAGCTTTGAGTTTTGGTAAATAAATTTTTATATAGTTGAGCGCAAATGTGCCAAGAAAACGCCATTGTCCTATGCACGTTGCATTATGCTCTGCATACATTACATGAAATATCAAAAAAATTAACTATGCGATGAACTAGCAAGTTTGAGTTTTTTGCTCTAAGTTCAGTCACGTTTCTCGATACTTCTGGGTCATGAGAAATTGCATTTGGTCATGGCAAAGTCATTGAATTTCATTCCTCATTCTCAGTGTGAATCCTGTGATAGTAATGACAATGAATGTCATGATAAAGTGATAGAAATAAAGATATCTATATTTTTGATGACGATTACCGTTATGGTGACGAACTATGATGAGGTTACGAATAATGATAATAATACTTGTAACCCTTAAAACATCAAACCCGATGAGAAAAAAAGCCAGAATTTTGGTAAAGAGAATTAAATATTTGCCCTGTTTCTATTTTAGGTTCACTTTGATGTATCTGTCACAATGCAACAGTGCCCAAAAGATCTCGCTCAAAAACTCAAGCCGTAAGTGACTTTAATAGCTCGCATATTTTGAATCCTAAGTATTTAATCACATTTTTATGTTAATTATATATATTGCAAAATCATCAGTGCCTCCACATTTGGATTAGTTCCCAACTGTCTGACTTTACGGCTTTGATGACAATCATTACAATTTCCTCAAATGTGATTGGTGCATAAAGTGCTGTATTTTTCAGTAATTAATTTGCAAAATTGTAATTGGACAGTTGGCTGTAATCGGACAGTTCTTAAGCCAGTCATTTTAAGTACTTTCAGTTAAATCCACCAATCTCAACATAGATTACAGTCACTTCAGCGACTTAACAACTTACCCTTCAAAACATTGGCCTTTTTCATAAGCTTTTTAAAGTCATTTTTAAAGTTTTTTGTCCATATTCATTTTTTCGGAAATTGTACTTACCATAAATGAAAAATTGCAATTAAAAGTTATTTTTTCGATTGCACTTTTTTATTTTTCGGAAATTGTAATGATTATGATTAATTGGTAACAAAGCCTATTCGTCCAATTCAGTCTGTAATCATATACTTGTGTTTAACAGATCGGACTCATCTTTGCGGTCGTCCAATTTTGTGAATCACACGTATGATTACAGATCGAATTGGACTCAATTAAGTCCTATTACATTATAAGACGCACTTATTAGAGTTTATATAATCGCACTCTCTTGGTTAACCAATCACAGGGTAGAAATGGCTGCAACTCTTGGAGCAGGGTTCGTACGGGTCATGGAAAACCTGGAAAGTCATGGAATCTTAGAATTTTATTTTTATGGCCTGGAAAGTCATGGAATTGTGATTAGAGTCATGGAAAGTCATTTAAAATTGGCGGAATGTTTTAATAGATGTTTTCAACGTGTAGAAAAAGATATAACCAATCCATATGTTTGCACAAAATTAAACGCCTTTTGCTGCGGAATAATCAATTCTTTAACTGTGGAGGTAAACTTGAAGATGCAGTAGATGAAAGCATTCTAACTTGTATGGCTGCAACCAAGTACGTGAGAATTAGGTCTATCTTTGTAACCAAGCGTGCCATAACAATGACAATGCTAGGTCGTGGAAAATTGAGAAAAGTCGTGGAAAAAGTAATGGAAAGTCGTAGAATTTCAGAAAGTCAAAAGAATACGAACCTTGTAGGGAGTTTAAGTATCGTCATTTACAGTTCTTGGTTTTCACACAATTCCAAGAGAAACAACAAATAATTGACATACTCTAGAGGCCATGTCGGTGTCCCAAACAAAAAAATACCATATTTACTCGAGCGCCACGGCGCTTATTTAATTTTCCGCGCCACAAGTACGGCGCTTATTCGAGGGCGGCGCTTATTCAAGGGCCGCGCTTATTTAAAAGTTGTACCAGATAGATTTACTTTTTCTATATTTTTATTCAACGCTGATAGTAAATCTAGAATTACGTGAGAAATTCACGCGGTGAAAAAAACCCGAGAGTTTCATGATAACGAGAGCAAAAATATCAGCGTTGAGAGCGAACTCCTTAGTTGTAAGGTGCGGCGGGGTACGGCGCTTATTCGAGGGCGGCGCTTATTGACTTTTTCGTCCCAGATGCGGCACTTATTCGAGGGCGGCACTTAATCGAGGGTCGCGCTTATTCGAGTAAATACGGTAATCAAAATTATTTTGTTAAGAGTGTACCAACATCGTCTCCATGACGTCAGGTGAAAACCGGCAATACTTTACTACGCTTAATTACTAATGTACAACGTATTGAAACTTGATACCCTTAAAGACGTTATATAAAACCAACTGTTTTTGTATTTGTAAGTTATTGTTTGCGGTAATGGTACCAAGCAAAAAGATCTAGCTGAATTTAACTTAATTTACATTTCATTAACCGATCAACAACAAAAGTATACATCCTCTTCAGGTTTGACATCCTAATTCCAAGCTTTGGTAAAGTTGAGGTTGAGTTGGAGCACATTTGTGAATGTGACTGTGCAAAGGGAAATGCACCGGTATGATATTTTTACATTATCCATCCTTAATTTTATAAACATGATGGAATTACTACCTGTGTGAGACAAACTGAAATATAAACAATAAGTTAGCTAGGTTTATTAGTGTCTTTCTTGTTTTGTGTTTCTTTCATTTCTGTAGATGGATAAGGCAATCTAGATTTCATAAAATAATTTTCTCAATAATTCCATTCCCAGTTGGTTAACGAGAAAAGAGTAATAGCAAAAACTAAACTATGTGCTATAGATTTAAATGTAAAGTATTGCTCACAAAGCCTTTACCTGATCTTTTCGTAAGTTATTTGTTCTGTAGTAAATTAAGGATCTTTTCTTTGAAATCAAGGCGTTTCGCTTTCTTGTATTTAAGACTTATGTTCTGGGTTTAAAGTTTGCTGCACGCGAAGCGAGTAGCAACGAACATGCGATACATATGATCAGCAGTTCAAGTCCATACCGTATCGAGAGTCGATTCAAGGATGTCACTAGCATTTTGGTACACACGATACATGCGATCAGCGGTTCAAATCCAAATACATTAAATGCCGAAACATAGAAAAGTATTGTCACTATAATCAAACAGCGTACTCGCAGCACTCACTTTCTAAATAAGTAGTTTAAATTTGTATGCTTTGAACTGTATGGTCCAGTGGCCGAAAACGTTTCGGGGAGATTTGTGGAGTCATTTATTATTGTGCTGAAATTTGATCCACTCAAATTTAAATACTTAATTTAACAGATTATGAATCGCTTGAGTATAAATATATTTTCAAACAATTCAAAGCTATTTTGGTCTTGTTAAAGAGTCCGTGTTTTGCTATACAGTTTACTGAAAACTTTTATGAAATTTTCCAAATCACTTTTATAATTGTTCAAACAGATACTGATTCACTCAAGTATAAATATATGAATGACTAGCAATTCTAAGCTAATTTGCGCTAGTTAAAAGTTCTTATTTTTTTAAATATATTTTACTGCTGATAAATTAGGGCTGGTTACAGGACATATGATAAAATAAGCAGCCATCAGGCAAAATTTGTTAAATCAAAACTTCATGAGGACTTCCCTTCAATAGAGAAAGAACAGCGATGAACGGTGTTACAGGTGTTACGTGACATCGAGAACACGGAATTAAACCAGGCAGCTTTGTGATTGGTTTGATATGGGAAAGCTTTATCTTCCTTTTCATTCATTTTGTATTTACACATGTCAAGGGCTTCGTCTACTCACGTGACTGATATAGAATTCTGTTTCTTGAATCTTTACGGAGTCCAGAATGTTTTAAAAAGCTTTTACCAGTGCTTCAAATTAAAACTTCCTTAGATCGTAAAGTGTAAACCATTGAGTAGCACCTTTCCGTAGGTCAACGTTTTTCAAGTCAATTAGTACTCCACCCAAAAACTCGTTTTCTCCCAGTGAATCGTGGTCCCACACTGTCACTTGGAGTTGCCGCTGCCTTGCCACGGGCTCACTCATAGAATTGTACACCAGAGTCTCATTGTAGGTCGGGTTCAACGTCCGCCTAGCGATCTGGGTCTTCAGCTTTGTAGCCTTCATGGGATCAGGTAAAAGGTAAAGTTTGACGTATGGATCTGCCAGTGAGCTGGCGGCACGAGGTGACAGATTCTTCGCGTGCATCACCATCACAGTTAAAGTTTCATTTTCATGCCGAATAGTCAGCTTGACTTGTCCGCCTACTTTTCGCTCTCGTAGCCGTTTTTCTTCTGGCAACAAACGGACCGAAAACGCTTTTGCTTCGTTTTCATCTTGAAGCACCGGATGGAAAAATGTGTACAGCAAATCGGACTCCGCGATAGCCGGGGGCATTTGGAGTAAATGCCGTATGTACGCGTCCAGTTCGCTCCGGCGGCGTTCGGCTACAACGCGAATTTGGGATCGGCCTAGATAAATTTTAGCCGGTAGTCGGGGAAGATTTGTTTCAGGAAATGTTATGCAAAGCTTCATGTGTAGCTCGTGGAACTGGCTGTAGCGGCGAAAGACAAACTGAGAACCTGTGATTCCCTCGCGTACGGTGTTGATAACGTACACATAATACTTCTGGGGGGTGTACCTACAACAGAACATGACGGGAGAGGTAATAAGAAAGGCAGCAGAGTTATTGCCTTGAATACAGTAGCCCAGAGTCCAAATCCCATTCTGACCCCTGGTTTGCCTCCTACCAGTTGGGATTCTTAACTGGGAGAGACGGGGATTCTAACATGACACTGAAAAGCCCCTTTAGGGGAGTTGTCATTATTTATTTTTTTATGCCTGATTGAAAATCATCACGTTAGTAAAGAGCCAACTAGTTTGCCCTCCGCCAGTAGGGGTTTCTAACTAGGGCTTCATGCAGGTGCCTAAACCAAGCAGGAGACATATTTCCTAACATTAAGCAAGTGTACGTTGTACAAATCTTAAAAAACTAACAAACTTAAAAGCAACTGATAGTCATTATAATCAATGCTAAAAAACAAGGAGATTAGTGAACTAGATGGGATCTTTTATGATATTCATTCAAAAGAGTTAATTCTTACTAATATTCTTTTATATTGGTAAAATTAATCAATTTGCAGAACTGCACTTTTATCAACATAATTACGATTGATCAGGGAGACATGTTAATTTAAATATCCGATGTCTCCCCGCTGGTAAACGCATTACAAACATAACAATATCTAGCAAAATGGCCAGTTACTGTTGTCACTTTTAGAACCTTCTTTAGTTCTTATTCGTCATGTGTTTATGAAATCGTAGTTAAGCAAAAAACATTCAAAGTACCTCTTTTGGTAGTCTACCACTCTTGCTGAAATAATGAAACCTTCGCTGTCGACGGAGTAAGTTTTTGGTGAAAACGACAAAAGTGAGCCTGAATTCTCAGCGACACCGGAGAGTCTAATCTGGCTGACATCACGAATCTGTGCCACGTTGTGAATAAAGAAGTTCACCTGAGTGAACCAAGACGAGAGACTCGTCTTCAACAAACGTGTGAACATCGTAGTTCCTTCCTCTTCAGTTGCCCCTGGCAACAACGAGTCCCGGATGTACCTACAGAACAATGTTAAAGGACAGAATTACTCAGGGTTTTCCTTTTCAAATGAAGTAGCAGTAGATGAAGTTTGAACGAGCGGAGAAGTTGGGCGTGGTAGCGCAATCCGTTCCGCATTTATTATCAATCAGCAAGAATGTTTTAGTAATAATAACAGTTGCCGGCGACGAAGCGATTCGCAGACGGCGAAAATCGCCGGTCGCCGGCCGAAAAGGAAAACCCTGCAGATGATTGATAACATTCATACACACAAACAACCAATGCTTTAACAAAATTTTTAATGTTTAATTAATTTGAAAATTAATAATTTATTATAACGCTAGCCTGTCTGCAAATAGAAATGCTAATTAATCTGGAAAACACTATTTGTTTCATATTAATAAGGTTCGCTTTTATACATTACATTCCCAAATTTAAATTTGCACATAATAAGTTTCATTACTATGTTTTAAATTTTATGTTGTGATGCGGTTATAGTATCACAAGTCCCAGTGTACAAGCCGAGAATCTGACCCCAAATTTTTGGTACATAGTTTAGGAGTTGACTGAATAGCAACTTTTGTAAAACAAAACAAAAAAGGAAAATAGACCCAAATTTATTACTCTTTGTGGCATAAATTCAAATACATTATTGTACAAATAATTTCAAGTATGTTTGACCTTGAAATAGTGGTCAGTTTTTATGAAGGGTCGGCTTATGCACCTGGATTTAAGGTGTAATTGAGAGAATATATCAACATAAGGAGTGGAAACAGGCTTAAGCAAAACTTTAAAATGATAGTAAGGGATTAGCGTTTAATATTTTGTGTCACTGATCAATCCTTGTCTAGCTTTTCCATGGTATGATACAAATTTCAAATTCAAATTGTTTAGCAGTGGTGCATTAACTGTCTATTTTTATTTCCTCAGATATGCATGGATTCAGATAGAAATATGATATATGTGTTTGGTGGCCGTATACTGACCAGGTATTTGATTAGATCTGCACAAAGTCAGATAGAAATAATTTTATGATATTTGTGTTTGGTGGCCATATACTGACAGGGCTCGAACTTGGCGGTGGTCTACTAGCCAAATACCAGTAGATTTTGAATTTTGGCTAGTGGATTTTCTTATT
>JAOBAY020080784.1:0-10864 GCA_025331085.2 Zoanthus sociatus
CTGCTATTATTTGAGATATTTAGAAGTTTTCGCGAAATTTGGAAAGTCAGAAGAAATTCAGAAAAAAATGTGGAGTTTTAGAGCAATAGTCACAGAGTTACTAGATAAGAGCGAAAACAATTGTTATTACCTTTTACCGAGTTGTTTTCGCAAGTTTTCATTTTTTGGCAATTTTTAAGGCCCCTGTTCTATTTATGAGCCAGCGGTACTACATACTCAGCAGATTTAACGTTCGGTAGTATATCCCACAATTTCAATCGTACGGCAATGATAATGGAGGAGGAAATAGTCAAAGTCGAACGCAGAGAAGACAAAGTAAAATCTATTTTATCTTCTTTAACATATTAGAAAAAAATTGATATTCTTGAGAAATTTTAAAAATTTATATGAAATATAGAGCAAATTAAGGAGAAATTTAGAAATTTTGATAAGAATTCCCAGAAAGAAATTTAGGGCCATTTTTTGAAATATTTGTATCTGGGCCTAACCTTCAGTATTCTATGGACACCAAGAATGTCACGCTATAATGTTTGCAAGTTTTTGCTTATTTACAAGGCTAAACCTTTACCACAGTTTATTCGCAAGTCATGAGCGAAACCGATAGACAAGATAATTTAATATGAAATTAAACGAGAAATGTATATTTTTTCGCAAATACCGTCGTCATTGTTTGCTCTCGCTGCTTAAGCTCTGTAAAGTCGAGAGCCACCCCAGAGATTCTTCCGGTTCTTTTCAAAATACACTCACATGTACATGAAGCTATCACCCAACTAGTGCAATAGTGAGAAACCTTCACTCTCCACTCTCCATTCAAAGCCAACTAGCTAGAACTTTCAGTGGAATTTAAAAAAAATACCAAAACACAATCCAAAACCAATACGCACCATTGTAAAAAAAACTCTTACGTTTGTAAACATGCGAAGTCAGAAAACTCAGACTGAGATTTGTCCCAAAAACTTAGCATAAGTTACAAACAGGTTTAGCATACAGCTTTGCTTAGAAAATTCCTGGCGAGTATTTCATTGGTTGCATCAATACAGCATCTGACGATAACACTATGATAACGAACACGCACAAAATGGCAGAGCAACTCATTTTGCAACTTTCCTCCCACAAAAAACATGAAGAAAATGTTGTTAAATATGAAAATATTCAGATAGACTTAGGTTGGATAAATTTCTAGAATCGGTAACGGAATCTTCCACGAACTTCACTAGACAAACAATGGTATCCCTATGGTAATAGGCTGGTATCCCAATGGATACCAGCCTACGGCTGAATGGGATACCCTGTCAAAATAAAGTTTTACTACTACTACTAATCAATTTACCAATACCAATACAACTAGCCTTAAAACCTCTCAACTTATTGTTGCAACACACAGCTTTTAGCATAAACCTACTAACGGTCTAACACACATCCTTCATTCTGCATTGGTTACTCTACTAAAGGTCTATTTGTGATAGCCAACTAGTAAAGAAAATATGTCGGATCAAAATAGTAATGAGCCCCGTTTTGCTATAATATCAGAGGATTTCATCGATAATTTAATTTGTACATCCTTTTTTGATGGTTAGTAGGTTTATACTAAAACAATTAGACCTCTAGGTCTCATGAACTACGTGTTTGAATAGCCCATTCGGCCTACGGCCTCATAGGCTATTGACACGTAGTCCATTCGTCCTCGAGGTCTAATTGTTAATTGTACATATATTGGCTCACATCTATTGTTTTAGAATGTATCAGACTCATGCTGTATCCTTATTGCTCTGTTACGTTTCTTGTCTTTTCAGATGACGTTTGAGTCTGATCTTCAAGTGAAAGTATCTTATTACAATGATAAGTTCGCTACATGGGAACCGCTATTAGAACCTGAGATGATAAACGGTGAAAGTTCCATGTGGGGACTGCAATTAACGGTAACGTATATAGTGCCTTCGTGATAAGAATGTTAACCGAGCCCAGTTCTTTGGACCAATTAATAAGAGACTGAATAGACCATTTTCGACTTGGCAGTTCAGTGCCGATTTCTACAATGACATGTACAGCGGACTGAATTTGTACAGTCTTAGCCTCATTATGAAATTAAATATTCTAAATTTGTGTGTTTTGTTGGAGGTCTGACTTCTTATTCTCTTTCATTAGTATTCGTCCTATTAATATGTAACAACAAAACAAGACTGGATAAGATCTGTAGTCATTTATTTGATCAAAACAGAAGTTTTAAAAAAAAAACAGAATCAGTTGATTCGTGGGAAAAAAGTGTGCAAATTAAAAAAATGTTCCATGAATACGTTCGAAAAACGTACCCAAACACAATTTACAGATTTGATGAAAGAAATAATTTTCAAAACGTCAATATCATTTGTTTCAGTTTTGATTTTAGTTGGTAACACTGAGATGGTCTCAGATGCAGCCAAAACGTCTGGTTTTATCGCTGTTTTTTTTTTAGTATCATTTTTCTTAGAAAAATCTGTTTTTTTTTCCTTTTTAATTTTATGTGAAACAGGATTGGTCGGTTCCGTGTTTCGTAAGGTAAACTGATTGGTCAGGACTTAGTGTAATCCCAGTGACTTACTGTGAGTTACAGATTTAGTTGATCATTGATATTTCATCAAAACCGTGTAAGGGCACGCTTCTCTATTCTTGATTATCACTCAATTCCAAGAGATATGAAAGACAGTGGATACAGCGGCCATATTGGTGTCCCAGTCAACAGAAATTATCAAACTTCTTTTGTTAAGAGTACACCAACATGGCCGCTATGACGTCAGGTGAAAACCCGGGCAGTTAACGTACTACAAGTGTATCTTTTCATAATTCAAATTAACCGTAGTGAGACTAATTTGAGTGAAAAATCGAAGACAAAATACAATATATTATCAATATTGCCTAGACGAACTGTATTAATGAAAAAAAAAATGATGCAAAATCAGTTACACGCTCTTTCAATTAATTTTTGAGGACATTCAGTTTTTATAGCATTCACATTAACAGTGTAATTTAACACTGACAGTGGCTCTAATGAAAGAGCAGAAAACCTCTTCAACCCTTCATTACGTTTACTTTATTGTTCTGATGAAGGAGTATCACACGCAATGTTAGCTTTGTGATCTTTCTACGGTGATGTGCAAACTTTTCAACTGCATGCTCTATTTACGCGCCGACGAACCTCAGTAGCTCTTTATACTTTCAACAATTAAGGTTAATGACTAAATGTGAGTGTTTTTTTTTTTAAATACACTTACGTTCTGGCGACACCATGAAAAAGAAGTTTGAATAATGCACAGTGCAAAGCAGTGCATTATTCAAATTTCGAGTTTGGTGTTTTCGCAAGGAAGTGAGTGTATTTATAAACAAACCTTGATAAGAAAATCACTGACCCATTTTAATATGCAATCTGAGTTCATTGCATTGGAAGGTGGCCTAAGTACCTAGTTCAGCGGCTTAAAGTTAGCTGTCTGAACACATGAGGGTATCTGTACTAGAAAGTATGAGCTCTGTGATATGGGGTTAGATTTTTAGTGTTACAAAACAATTTTCCTGGTTACATACGCAAACTTACTGCAAAAAACAAGCCTTAAAGGCCATAATAATTTGACCTGTTTTTCAGAAATGATTTAATACTTACATTTTCCTAATGTACATTTCTTCATAAGATGTTCAAAGCCGATGGGTACCTATCGTCATTCTCTCCTGACATCACAAAATCAGGTCTTAGTCCCCCAAGTGATCTCACTGATGGCGCCGCCAACACACGCCGCCGTAATCTGTTTGGAAATAGTAAAGTGACAAATGGGAAAAGAAAGAAAAGCAGTCACCTTGACAGGTAAGACAGCTCACATTTTTGATTGAGAAGATAAATATTATTAAAACAAAGAAAAAAATATTCCTTTATTTAATGAGGGTAGGATTCATTACCGATAAATCGGTAGTTTACATAATGGCCCTCCTAAATTAAGAATCCCAACTCAACTGGTAGGAGTAAAACCATTTGGCTATTTACAAAGCGTTGTGAATTTGTCGGATCACCGAGGACAAATTCATTCAGTAGTCCGAATCGGGGATTCGAACCGGGTCTTCCGCATCCAAATCCCCAACTCTGACCACTGACCCACGCTGTTTCCTATTACGTTTTTGTTCTCTGCTTTCTGTTATCCGTATCATATTCATTTAGGGTAACATGAGTTTGTTTGTATGTCTTGAATTGAATTATTTTTCATTTGGAACAGGATTTAATGGAGCCGAAACTAGCTGTAAAATTGCATACAAATAAGGCATCCTGCTGATGAACAGTAAATATTTTGCTATTATGTTTTCAGCAGCATTTTAGTTGTTACTGTTCAGATATCTATTTATATTTACAATGCTGAGATGGTTTGAAACAGCTGAAATAGCCATTCCTGACTGCTACCCCCCTGGGCTGGGTTGTTCGAAGGTGCAATTGCTTCTCTAAGAAAAGCGTTACTGTTCAAGTTTTTATAAAAAAAAAAGGTGCTAATTCCAGATTTACAGGTCAGATGTGTCTTTTTAAGGTTGGAAACAAAACCTTGGGTTAAAAACATAAACCTGAGTAAGCACTAATCGGCCCTTGAACAACTGAGCTCAGATTGAATATTCGCCTTACTGGATTGACGTCATTTGTTTGCATGCAAACGAGGACACACGTGCGAAATGTTTCCATTGTCGTACCCAGTGCCCACGCGGCCTACGGCCAAACGAAGGGCTCTGGGCCCAACGCTAGCGGAAGTCCGAGATTTGCTGACATTTAATTTTGGCACCGTGTAAAATTTATGCAGACAAGTGAAATTTTGTTTCTGTGAATTTGATGTCACGAAAGGCGTTTAAGGAAGTTTGTTTTTGTATCTTTCACCAAAAGTATCGTGGCTCCGGGAACGAGAATGTCCATTTAGCAAACATGCCTGACAGTTTCAAGGCTGCATGCTCCCAAGGTTTGAAGAAGCTAAATTTGTGTCATGTGTCGCTCAAAAAGGAATAAGAAAAAGCACTACAAGCTGTTGTAGTTCAAAGAAAAGATTGTTTAGCTGTTTTGCGGACGGGGTTCGGTAAATCTCTAGTTTTCCAACTGATTCCTTTTGTAGCGTGATATTTTACACAATTGGATCCAACGATAGCTTAGTTATTTGTAAACAAACAACGTTTTCGAATTTATCTTTCAATTTATCTGCGTCCTTAGATTTGCCAAAAAATGTGGACGGGGTGACGACCAGACGGTATAATTTGGTTGCAATAAATGCACTGAAACACAAGAACTGATTTCTTTGGCGTGGACGCCATTCTCCAGCCAATAATGAAGCATACAACATTTTCAATTTTATATAGTTATTTTAACTTTATTTTTTAACTGTGAGTGAGACATATTTTAAATTAAATTGATCCTTGTGTTTTCATTTTTTTGTTGAAAAAAACAACAGTATTTCTGGATATATAAGGAAAAGCACGCGTTTACTGAACCGCTTTTTTAAAACCGGAAGTGAAATGTACATGCGTCGAACACTCTCCGCAACCCCTTCGAAAGAACCAATCACTATTGATTCTGCTAGCGATGCGGCCAGAGCCCTTGGCTTGGCCGTAGACCGCGTGGGCTTTGGGTACGAGAATGAACATGTTTTCGCTTAGCCATTTCTTTGTGGTTGTGTGACGAAACCTCTTCACAATTTTTTTCTCTAAAAGATCGCCACTCGTGCCCCAGTTTACATGCCAAAATAAACGACGTCCACCCTAGATGGCGAAAGTGTGACAAAGGCGAAGTATGGTAAGCTTAAGAGGAATTTAGCTGCAAATGTTTATTGCCCCCTGATTTTGCGCTATATATTTGAATTTTAAAATGATCTAGGTCAAATATTGTTTCAAAGACTTGATGCCGGGTAAAACTTGTAATCAGCAACAAAGCTCTTTTGCTTGGCTAAGTTAAAGAGATGGTGGTGCTAGTTGCCAACGTGGCCCAGTATTTGTGGGTGCAAGTGTTGCCTTCATTTGCACAATATAAAATTTTGGTTTTTTTTTTAAGTTGCCTCGGTCAAAAATTAGTTTTCTACCGTCAAAAAATTAATGAAACAGTGTTCAACTTGGCTCAGTTGAAGAGTGTTAGGTTCCAGAGATTCTGTGTCGCCACATTAGTTACACAAGATAACACACCACACGATATTATTAGGAGTAATAACTGATTTATTTCTCATAGTAATCATCTTTTATATAAGGCATTTAAATGGGCGTATCTAGGACGGATCTACGTTAGTTTAGTATCATTACATACAGTATTTGGGAAAAGTGTTACCGCTCGGAATATCTGCGGGCACGTATTCTAACAAAGAGATGGTGGACTCGGCGTTATCCAAGGACCATCAAGCATAAATTTCCTGAGTGGTGCGAATGTTTGAATATAGTAAGATTTTGAAAAAAGTATATAATGAAGTTTTATTTTTATCTATAACGTCCTTCTGATTTGCAGTTAATAGAAAATTAAAGATAGAATTTTCGCGGTTTTAGCCAATTGCAAATGAGAAGTCTGACAAAAACGTGCAGGTTTCAAAGGGATTCCAACCCATGACCTTTGAGGTGCCTGTGTAGTGTTCTAACCATCTGAGCTACCAAACCTCAGCTTTTGTAAGTAGGTCATTTTTAGGTGGCCATCAATGGTACTCATAGGAGTACGACGATTATTGTGATCGAGTTTGTACTGTTGTTTATTAGTAAGTAAGATAGCAGTATAACACTTTTACAATCTGAGCAGTAAAGCAAGGTATTTTTTTGCGTGATGAAGTAGTTGTTTATATTTATTATTCCAGCTACATCCCACAAGCGTTACACTTCTACTTTACTTTGTATTTTCTGTGGTGGGAAACTGAACGTCTTTGTTAGCTGTGCCATGCTGGTGAGGCCCAATAAGGCCGAAACAGATGTTCACGGCTGCTAACATTTATGCTCACTCTTTTTTAAAGGGTTTTAGTACGGGCTTAGTCCCACTGACCCGCGAGATCATAGTACCCTATTTAGTGGCCGTGTTGTTACAAACACGTATCAGAAACACAGTTATAAATGTTATGTTGTTTGACATTTGACTGAATATTGAGAATTCGTTTTGTTCTTACATACCTAATATGAAATAAATGTAAATGTTACTTTTATATTCTGCTAACAAAAAATTGGCAAACTGAAAGGAGTTGTTTCCTCGAAAACTTGAGTTGTCAGAACAGAAGGGAAACGTAAATGCATTTCACTGATATTAGCTGCTTGAGCTAACAGTATTATGAAGACAATGTATATTCTTACGTCATCTTTTTGCGTTTTAAGATTGCGTAGATCACAAGGAGGAACTAAATCTGACGAAACCGATTTAGACGGCGATGGTACCTTGCAGCACGGTGTTGCTTCATCATCTGAAGTATTAGTTGATTTTGAAAGTGATGATGCAATTGATGACAACTTTGACAGATCAGATGACCATCTTGAAGTTTTGGACGAAGTCGACGGTCCGGGTGATGAAACATCTCTTGAAGCGGAGACTAAGCCTCAAGCAGTTTATGTCATCGTAAACTCACACGATAAAATGCAGTTGACTATTACTCCCGTTGCTCTTGATGTCGTCAAAAGACTAACTGAGGTATTCTAACATATTGAACTTGTTATTATCTGCCTGAGTGTAAAACAAGTATATTAGTTTTTTAGTATAAACCTACTAACGGTCTACCACGCATCCTGCATTCTGCGTGGCTACTCTACATGCTACTAGTAGAGAAAAGATTGCGGATCAAAATAGTAAAGAATCCCATTTTGCTATAATATCGGAGGATTTCATCGATAAGTTTAATTTATACATCCTTTTTTGACCGATTAGTAGGTTTAGACTAAAATTATTAGACCTCTCGCCCTCATAGACTACGACTTTGAATAGCTATTGACTCGCTGTTCATTCTTCCTTTAGGTCTAGTTAACAACTATCTGAATAGTGGTGGATTTTTACCGACAACCGAAACGTCTGTCCAGCGCTAGGCACCGACCATGAGGGAGATAGTTGTTTTAGTATTTACCAAACAATACGATAAAAATGCACTTTATTTTGCAAAAAAAAAACAAAAAAAAACAAAAAAAACAATACATTGTAAACATTTTTTTTTCTATTTTTAGTGCATGCGCTTCCTGTCATTTTGATTTCCCCTCCAAAATTAACTAATACTCTTGGATATCGCGAGTTATGGGAACCAGTCAGAGCGCGCGAAAATGGATATCGGTTGCTTGGATTACTACGAATTGAACCCTAAAATTGACTTTTCATCGCTTTAACATTTACACATAGTAGAACAACTACATATTTTTTTAAGCTGTTAGCCGAGCAGTTCAGAAAAATTTGATGTTTTGTAGCGAATCGATAAAATTTGATCGTTCGCTAGAAATGTGATGTCAGCGGTTGTTTATGCCGTAGGTTACGATACCAGAGTGATTAAAACGGGGAAAAACATGGTTACTGAGCGGCTTTTGGCTGCTATTAAAGAAAAAAAACCTTAGCAAAACAGATTGCCAAAAAATGTCTCGATTTCAAAGCACACTATCATATTCAAGCCCTGATTATACTAACCTCAGCATGCACGTCATAACATACCGCTGACAATCTCATTAATGACCAAGGTATCAAACCTTTTCTAGAGAGTTTTCTTCGTTTTTATCGTTTCTATATTAAATTTCTCAATGTAATTTCACTAATTTGAAAAAAAAAAAAAAAAAAAAAGCCTTCACAGAGTTAATCATCTATACCAATAAATTCAAACAAAAATAGATTAGTTTTAGCATTCAGTTCTCCTTTAAAAGGCCTATCACGACGATTTTAATTTGTTGTTTTGGTTCAAATTTTCGCTAAAATCGTTTCTTGGGGTGTTTACTTATGCAGAAAATGTTACTGAAAAACCGTAAGGTGAATATCTAATGAAGTATTTCAAAACGAGCAACCCATAATAAGTTTTTTTTGTTGAGATTGCTTCAAAATTTGAAGAGTTTAACCCAACTTTTTCAAACTTTCAACCATTTCCATCCATCCTTAGCAAGAAAGGGAAGGAAACAACAAATGTCATAAAATACTCTTTGATAACAAACCTTAACTTGTATGTTTGGAATTCAGTTGAGGACAAGATATATTTGGGATTTTAAAAAGATACTGATATAGCGTGAAATATCCTTTTAAATTGCGTTACGGCAAAGATGGCTCATAACTTCTTTACTAACTTCTCAAAAGGTTCTCTAAATACATGAATAATATTTTATTAAGCACTAATGAAATTTTAAACTTGAAAAATTTAAACACTACCGCTTTTAATAAAAACGCAAAACAGTATTTATTACTTTAAAAATAAAACTGTTTTCATTAGCAATAATAAATATTCTTTTTCTCCTCTTGTCATGAAAGCTTTTCAAACTATTGTTTCTTAGTAATATTAATCATTGATGCTTCATATAGATTAAAACCAAAACAGTCTAGAACTAAACTTGAAATCTTTGATGTTTATTTTGGACCTAGACATTTCTTAGCATGAAACTATATTATTGTAAGTATAAACAAACCTAAGAAAGTTAACAAAATGTATATAAAATTAGAAACTTTATATAAAAATGCGAAATGTGTTTTAGATCATAACCTCAGATGCTCCTGAAAAAAGAACAACACCATCTAAGCCAAAATTCATTATAAAAAACAAGGTGAGTTTTTATTCCATTACTGATTAGGTTTTGTTTAAATACATAATTGGCAACGAATTGTAAATCATTGAAATAATTGCTCCAAACCAGATATCATTTTGTCTCACCCAGCTCCCTGGAAACATCTTTGGTAGAACATCGTAATACTGTAGTAATCAATCTTAAGAAAAATCACTGACAGAACCTAGAAATGCCAAATTCGGCCGACCCTTGAAAAAATTATCGATAGAACATCGTAACGCCCAAATAGAGAATTCCTTAGAAAAATTACCGAGATGTCTAATTTGATATTGCTCTGGAGAAATCATTGATAGAGCATTGTAATGCCTAGCTAATTTGACACTCTTCGAAAGAACCAAGATGCTTAATTTGACACTCATTTAGAAAAATCACGGCTAGAGCAACGAGATGTGTAATTTTATACTCCTTTAAGCAAAATCATTTATAGAACATCGAGATACCTAATTTGTTACTCCTTTACAAAATTATTAATAGAACATCAAGTTGCCTAATCTGACATTTGTATATGAATTTTTAAATTGTAGCACCGTAGAATTGAAAAAAGACTGACGTTTCGGACTAAAGTCCTTCGTCGGAGTAAGTGTGATAGAGCATTGTAATGAGTACAAATTTTCTGACATTCCTTTAGAAAAATCACTGGCAGAACATCTTGATGCCTAATTTGACATTTCCTTTAAGAAAAAGTTAATGGAACATGAAGATGCCTAAATTGACACTCCGTTAAAAAAATCACTGATAGAACATAATTTTTATTGCAACTTTACTGTCTCAGCTTGGAATCCACGTCAAAGTATCCGTGAGTGCCAAACAACGAGTAAGTATGATAATCCCGATAGTTGGTGTTAAATATGTTTGGTGTAAAATATATATTATGATATAGGCGAGTTTCAGCTGACGTCATTGTTTACATTTTGCTTCATTAGCATACAACTTAAGTCGGAGAAATAACAAAGATAAACAACAACTTACTTAAAAAAAATTGAGAATACTTAGAAAATGAATGAGTGACCGAACTTTCGGCTCTATATGTGTAGCCTCAAAGAAGAAATTTCTACTCCAAAAAACGCAAAACAGCTGGAGGCAAAAACGATAATGAGCCCATACATTCTTTGTAAAATTTCCAGTTTTTAAAACC